>JABCMJ010002842.1:0-14368 GCA_014822125.1 Arbutus unedo
AAAAATTATAAATAATAAATTAAATTAAAAAACAAAATAATTAAAAATATGATATGTTTGTACTTATTCGTCATATTTAGTAAATATTTTTTAGTTTTTGAAAGTAAATTTATACTTTTTAAATTTTTTTCGTCATAACAAACCAATAATTTATAAAAATTTAAAAAAAAAAGTAAATAGAGACATTTTTCTTTTTTTTCTAATCATATATGAAAAAATAGAAAACAAATGAAAAATTAAAGAAAAAGGACAAGAGAGAGAGTGCAATTTCCCCTCAAAAGGGGAGAGGTCCCACTTTCCACCTAGATGGGTAGGGGTTTCGAGCACCTACTCCTTGCAAATAGCAACTTTGTATGAGTACAGAGAAACAAATATGTACAAATGTGACTTGTTATTAGGTCTCACGTATTCTTCAAATTCAAGTTTTCCTTCAAATCCAAACCGTCTTGGCAAATGCTTCTTTAGTGCCACCACCAATTCGATCTGTACCTCCTCTGTCTTCGTCCGCCAATTCAACACCTCTCCTGGTGACTCTGTCAATAATTTCCTTCGATTGCAAATTGAAGCCCGACAAAAGATAATTCCAAAAACCACGACAATAACGATTTCTAAGCTATTATCAGCTACTAGTGGGGGATCGCAAGCCACTAATACTCCTCCAAATCAAGTCAGCACTCTCCATTTTGAAGCTATTATCGCTGCTATTCTGGCTTTAATTCAGTCTTTTCTATCAAAGATCGAGAAGTGTTAGCATACATGGTAAGAAGATCGATGAAATCAGCGAACCCATCTTTCTTGGCATCTTCAATCGTCGAAGAAAGCAAGAAAAACAACAAGAAATCAAGTATACATAAGCTTCATTTGGGGGAAATGTTTGTAGTTAGTCCTTTCAAATCATCGTTTATAATACATCTGTCATTAGCTTAATTTGGGGAAAATATTTGTAGTATGTTTTTAACCTGTGAATGTCATCGAAAAAATATTGCAAGATAAAGGACCACGACCACAACCATCTGGACAACGCGGTCGCCGATGAAGTAGTAGATTTTTTAGCTCTTCTTGATAATTGTATAATATCATATTATTTCCCATATATACTCTGCCTTGGTGTTGTATTTGACAAAAGCCACAAAACAACTTGTCTCCATCTTCTAGTTTTCGCGAAAACACTCTATTCCCTTCGGTCTTGAGAATTTGACAACTTGATGGTAGATGGACAGTATGACCCTCATCCTATGTAAACATGTTCGGCCCACGAAGGCATTGTAAGCTGAGGGAACATCCACAACCAAAAAATCCATGTCAATGGTTACTTTAGCAACCCGAATTGGTATGGTGACCAGGTCCAATGACCAAGTGGGTTCACACTCAAGCCGATAAGAGGAATGTTTGCTCTCTTAAGGTTGGCTTGGATGAGACCCATCTTCTTGAAGGCTCTGAAATAATGTATCTTTGTTGAACTCCCCCAATCGATAAGGATTCTCTCTGTGTCAAACTTATCAAGCTTTAAAGTAACCACTAGTGCATCGTTACGAGGGAACTAAACTCCCTAAAGATCCTTCTTGGTGAAGGAGATCTATGTTCCGTTCTGCCTCTGACTTCTTCCTTTTCTGGCCGAGCTCCAGGACATCATACTAGTGTCCAACCTTGCGCCATGGCCTCCTTTTTGTTGGCAGGTTGGACTATTACATGGGTGACGTGGTTGTTCCTCCTAGTCCTTCACTGAAGAATTCTATTGGCCTATTTTTGTCCACTGGCATCCTTCTCGGGCTTGGCAATATATTTCTTAAGGTGGCCGGCCTCAATGAGCTCTTCAAGGAATCTCTTGAATGCATCATAGTTCGAGGTGAGGTGGCCAATATCTCGGTGGTAGTTGCACCGATCTTCATCTGGATTCCTCTTGCTTGCATCCCCCCATTATTGGTGGCACACTTCAGTAAGGCTCCTCCCCAATCAGCCAGATTATCTAGTAGATCAGAGCATTATAAATGGTTTTTATGGCCCTAAAAGCTTGCGAACTAGGAGCTTTATATTGTCTCTTTGCAAACATCACCTAGGCCTTCTCTTTTCTCAGCCCTTTCCTCTACCGCTCAGCCTCCTTCACCACATTGCTTTCGTGGCTTCGAGGGGCCCTTTTTACAAATTCACGGAGGATCTCTTCCTCCAGCTTGGCATACTGCTCCACTCTAACCATGAGCTCGAACACTGTCTCTACTAGGTTACACATAAAGGGTTCATGTAGCATTTCGCGAGCAAGTAAGTCAACCCTAACTGTGGGTTGGATTCACCCTAAAGGTTTCATCGGATATCTTCTTTGCAATCATAAGAATGTCTAACTCCTTTGATTGAGCCTTGCTAGCAAGAAACCATACCACAATCTTTTTCCTCTATGTTGATTCACGTCTTTAGAAAATAATAGAATATGATCAATATAAATTAAATAAAAATATGAATATATGATAAAATATTAATACTTATGATTTGTAATACATGACGAGCATTTTTTCTTATAACTCAAATGACATGACAAGTCATTCATACATAGAGTGCTAAAAGCCAATGTATAGAATACTATCTTCTTCCATTTTATTGTAGTAATTTTAACCATATGAGCCTTTCTTTTGATTACTTCAACATTATTTTAAATCATAAATGTTGCCCTTCAATGTAGATTTTGACTTGTGTGTATTTTTACCCTTTGGTAGGAGTTCGTCTATTTAGTAGAACATGCAAGATGTCTTATTCAAATTACTGTTAATCGATATGCTAATTTTAGTGTGTCATCTTCATTTATCTTTTTTTCACTTTAAGTGTTAGGTTTCAATATTTTCCAAGCACTAGAATATTCACTCTTTCAAAGATATTGTACTTTAAAATTTTTGAGTTATCTTAAGATTCGGATAGTGTTGATTCATTTTTGAATGTTTTCTTCTTCTAAGTTTTTAGATTTATAAATCTTCAAAAATGCTATTAATTTTTAGAATCTGTCTTTAAAATCGTTGTACATGTCTCCGTGCTCATTGCTCCACTTGACACTATGATATTTCCTAGTTAGTTTGCTCAGAGGAAATCGCCAAGAACTATTTCAAAGGCATTAACCCATTTTGCTTCTGGCATAAAATTGACAATGTCTTTATCTTGATAAAACATTTTAATAGGAATCCATTCCCTAATAAAACGTTTACACCTGAATCATTTTTCAACGATGTTATTTGAAAGTGTGACCTCGCAATCTTAAATTGTAACTTCAGAGTGTGATCTATAAAAGTAACGATATTTCTATCTTCAATGGTTCCAATTGTTGAGTGCTTGCCTTTTCCCATTCCTCTTTTTGTATAGCATTAAACATCTAACTGGTATGCCTCAAAACTTTTAAATTTAAATTTTCTTGTTTTTTGAACGACAAAGAATAATATATTGAGAAAAGATGAATGTACAAATAACCAACGAAAAGTAAGGAGTCAAGCAAAAGGAGTAAAGGAAAACACCCAAAAAACTCCAACAGCAAGCCTACGTAGCTGGCCCAATAGCAATAGCCCAAAACAATCTTGTTGAAAATGGGCAAACCAAAACTAAGCATAGAATTTTAGAAGGGAAGAGCAGAAGCTGGGGCAACTAAATTCATGCAACAAAACAATAGGAGTAAAATACACCAATCACACCGGCCATGACAAGCAGCAGAAACATAGGAAATAATCAGTCAACAATAGCAGCATCAAATCAGCAATCTTTGTTGGAATGGACTTTGATGAAGTCATGCCTATGAATTGGCTGCATTTCAATCTCAGACAGCTGCATAGCGCACAAAGAGCCCAAGAGCCATCAAGCTTGATTTTATGATCTGAAAACAGTAGTAGACATACAACCCTCATCAGCAGGAAACCAGATGAACCATTCTAGTTGAGCCATCAATTGGATCATGCAAGTTGAACCCAAAAACTGGACTCGACAGAGGGAAATTCTGATATGCCCAACACTCCTAATTTGCAGAAGAGACCCACAAACCAAAAGGAGTTCAACAGCAGTATTGTAGGACTAGAAACGACAGTAACAGCAAGGACCCTAAATAGAATTAACTTCATTAACATACTTCGCCATTAAACACAACACCATTCCTAGCAACACATAGAGACGAGATAGTACTATATGGAAGAGCAAACATAAATGTACGATGAAATTTCAGTCTGCTTTGAGAACTTCCAGCCCGACCACCAATCCAGTAGTTCCTTTATGGTCCCTGGAGATCCCCAAGAAACACCCACCAGTTGGTGACCAAAAACCAAATAGCCCACTTCTTGCTACAATGGAGGAACATATGGTCCAATGTCTCCACTATTGAGTTGGAGAATTTTCAACATGCTCTTTGGGGGTCAATTATACCTAGCCTCTGGAGTAAGTCACTAGTTTAAACTTCCCCATTCCAAGCTAACCATGAGAGACATTGAACTTTTGGAGGCCCGCACTTATTCCATATGCATCTGAAAGGGAAGCTCCCTTGACGGGCACTGGGAGATGTCATCAAGAGGTGCATGAAGCATGGTAACATAAGAACTATTTTCTCTTGGAAGCATGGTTCTGTAGGTTGGCACCTTGCCACCCTCTTTTTTCTTAGGCCTCATTTGATTAGTTCTTTTAATACTAGTATGAGAGTGCTGATTCGGATATTTATTTCAAAGCATAAACAATATCTGTATCTTGTTTTTCCTTTTTAGACTTTTAGTGTTATTTACATGCACTCCCTTGTTCTCTTCAAGTTTCTTTTCATATATCCCGTGTGTGTTTCTCCCATATTTTTTTTGGTTTGTGTGTCTAAAATCATGCTCAAAATATAGTAGACCGAAAGAATCAGAACAAGAAGAGTCTATGAAGAAACATCAAACGTAAAGAGAGACCCAAGACAAAAGGAATGAAAGTGATGACAACAATGGCTAATACACCACAGAACTCACTAAACATCATCATACAAAAACTATAAATACATGTTGGTCCCTTGTTTATATGTCTGAAGATCTAGACATTTAAACAAGGGGCCTGCTGAGGTTTAACTAAAAACATGAATACATGCTACAAAAATGTTACGTTGTCAATGATGTCATAATAGGCCATAAAGAAGATGGAGCATCTTCATACATACATACATTCTCAAGACTGCACGAGGATGTTATTTCGAGATTGGCAAAAAGGCCCGGTGTTCTCGTGTATACCTACAACACAAGCCACGAAACATATAAAGTTCATGCACTAAGAAGACTTAGGTTTCATTATTTGTTAGTGGTTTCCATGACTTCGAAAGCTGCAAAGCTAGTGGAAAGTTTATCCAAGGGACTGTGCATTTCCCTCAAGAAGCCGTCTCGTCACCCCACCAATGGCTGGAAATCTCAATGTAACAGACTTGGTGATCCCAGAGGAGGACAATATGAATCATGCCTTTGTGCACCAATGTCATGCCTGCATCTGCGACATCTATTGGCTGGAAAATAAGAAAGGAGGGACGGTTAGGACTCCGGTTAAATATTCATCACTTGCACTAAAATATTATTGCTCAAAAAATAAAGCTTCACATAGCATTGACATGCATGTATCCACCATATGCAAGTATTTTTTAAATGATCTCCTATGACTACTACTACGCTACAAGGCTAATCAATCCTGATACTAAACAGAAGATGACAATTGTCTGATTGTTCATATCTGATCATGAAGTTTATCGGATTACTCTTGAAATTGCAAACTAACTTGAAAAAGTCATTGGTCAGACCACCTTTTTTAAGTTTGGAAAGCATGGTACAAGAAAACTCAATGATTCCATTCATCTACATCAAGATCGAGCAGTAGACAGCAAATTAGGCACCACTAAGCTTGTCTCAACAACTTCAGAAAAGCATGATACAAAAAACTCGATGATTCCGTTCATCCATGTCAAGATCAAGCAGTTGACAACAAATCAGGCACCACTAAGTTTGTCCTAACAACTTCAGAAGTCCAAATCAAAGCTGCTTTAATTAATTTAACCAAGCAGCATGGGCGGAAGCAATGGGACTGCATGTATCTATTTGCTGAAGGACAGTACCTGCACGCAACTTTGCTAACTCGCTGCCAATTTCCATTGGAGTCAATATCACTTCCAACCATGCCCTTGTCCATTGGTTAAAGGACATGAAATGCAACTCAGTGATTCCTGCTCTAGCCTGAGCCTACAAGAAATCAGGAAAAGAATATTTGAACGTTTACTACTGTTTGTACCAAATTTAGTAAGTCTGGAAAATCAAGGATGATTGTGCTAGATGAGTTAGTACTGGTATGTGAACAACTCTAAAAGAGTGTGTAGCTGTTTCATCTCGAATTTGAAACAAGGCAAAACCCATCACCTTTGGTACATGAAATGAAAGAGTAAAAGGACTCAGTTGGGGAAGTTACATTCATTACCTATCTATTCTCCTTTCTTTTTCCTCATCCCTTCCCAAAATCTTTGATTCAAACACAACCTTACTAATCCCCATACAACCTTACTAATCCCCATAAATATAGCAAGTAACCATGCTGGAAAACTGGTGGTTTCATAGACAGGAAACATGCCACACTAACCAGTTCGTTATAGAAACATGATCTGTACCTAACCAGTTTGTTAGTACCTTACTAGCATATGCTCTAGGTAAAAAGCAACAGCAGCAGTGTGTAAACACCAACCTAAACAACTCAGTAGCCTAAGAAGTAATGTGGGGCAATTTATAATTATTACTAAAAAATACCGCCATCCTTCGGTAAACAGATTCACAAGCCATGGAATTGAGCGCACTTGATTTTAGTTTACTTGGTCCTGACGTTGATATTAGACCTATTCTTGTGTAAGTTATAGTTGTTTGAAGGGAGATTCTCTTCATTATTTTCTTGAATACGAGTTATTGTTATTTTTTATTTAAATACTAAACAACTCGATGATGGATTGATGTCTTTGATTAACCTAGGCAAATTTCACGGCAAAGAAAGGCCTCGGAACTCCCAAAGATGGAAATGTGAAGCTACTGAGAATGAGATATTTTAAATCTAATCCTTCACAAATACATTTTCAAGCCGGTGTTAAGACAGACATTTCTGTTTTTTGATGTTTTATCAAAAAAATTGAACAAGTCAGGCCGCCACCTCAGTGTATTAGTTTTGACGAGACGTTAACCAGACAGGATCTCATGTACGAGTTGTTTAATTTAACTTCTTTTTTTTTGGTACTTAGTCTTGTTACTGCATGTTAGCTTTGGACCATTTTTAATTTGTTTCTTTTTTCCATTCCTTTTTTTTGTGTACAACAATGTTGCCGAGAATGCAAACAATACAAAATTTATTTTTAAGGTGTGGGATTATTTCGGGACAAATTTGGTTGTGTACAAAAGGTTGTTTGATTTTTCTAGAGGAGGACTTCGATGATGGAGAATTGGGACTAGAGTTCCAAAATCCAAATTTTAGTGATTTGCAACATGTCTACGATTATAATGAAGGTGCACATCTTGAATTGCAGATGGTGTTCAGCGTTCCATAGAAATACCATTATCCATTTTGTGAATGAAAGATTAGCAAAATACAAATGTTGTTTTATAATTTTGTACAAGAAGGATTGACGTCTGGTATCTCTCTCCCTTACGGCTGCGTCAAGGAGTTCAATTGAGTTTGGGAAAAGGAAGAGAGGAGTAACTGTAAAATGCAGGGGAGTTCCGTTGTGGATCGTACAAGAAAGCTTTCTGTGTGTGCACTACTTCCAAGGATCTTGCGCAACGAACTGAGTGGTATGGCTCAACATATCTTGCACCAAAGACGAAGACAAGGTGAAGAAAGAGATGAGAAGCAAACAGCTCCACTAACTCCCATCTCTGGAACTTCGAGGGGCTTATCTTGCCATCACAATGAATGTCACCCAAGGAGAGGAAAGAAGGAGCCACGATATATGGCTTTGGAGGATCACCGGGTATCTAGCGTTGGTCTCGGAAGGTGATTTATTTTGATGCTAGTTATCCCAGGGAGGGTTGGAAACTGGTCCTCACACCCTTCTTGCCAAAAGGAAGTGTTGCGACATTGACTCTCAATGGAAAGCTCTATGTCTTTAGTGGCCACCATCCAGACATTGATGCGTGTTGTGCTGAGTGTTTGGATACGACTACTTTAGTTGAAGAAAAGGGTAGGGCTAAAGGCGAATGCTGATCCACCATGTGCTCTTGGCTTTAAGGAGTTATTTGCTGTTGTCATAAATGGTGTCCTCTATGCAGGAAAGATTCTCATGGGTTCCAAACTAAGCGGAGCAATTTTCCTATATGACAAGACAGATAAGTTTTGGACAAACTTAGGCTTCGTCAAGTTTTTTTACGGCCTTTTTAGCCTAGCAATTGCGGTCAATACTACTATTTATTGGATCAATTTTTTGTTTAAAAAGCTATATGCTTATGATTTCCTCCAAAAAATTGACTTTGAGATTTTCGATCTCAAGTGTGATGTTCATTATCCATCGATTTGGGCGGATCCAATATTACTGCATTTAGCAAGTGACATGTTTTGTGTGGTGTGGGGTGGCGACAACGACGAGTGTCTTCATTGCATTAAACTCCAAGTTTCTACTGCAGGACTCATTGGTGCGACTGTTTTGTGTTGCCATTCTTATCATTTTGGTCAAAACGTATGCCCGACGGATTGCCTGCCTATGAACTCCTCTTTGCTGTAAGTGCACATCTTGCTTTTCCCTTCAATCTTTGAACCAGTTATGATAACTTTTTGAGTATTCATATATGTACTTGATTTTATTTCCAAGAGTTCCTTGTACATGCACAACTTGCATAGGGACTATCATTTGCTTTTGATTTGTCATTTTTGCTTTCAAAAATGCTACACACATCATTTTTATATATCACTTTTGCACATCACTTAAAATTACATCGTTTTGTGTTAAGAAAAAATCATATTTATTTTTAACCTATATCGCTCAAAATATATTTGGGTCATACTCAACACAAAATAACATAATTTTGAGTGATGTGGAAAAATAATGTATGTGTAGCACCTTTCTTTTTGCTTTTGATGTTCGAGGCTTTTCCCAGTGGCAGTCCCCTAAACACTCGCCCATTGGTCATTAGTAGGCTTATAGGTGGACAAAAATGTACCTCATATGTAATTGGATAAAACACTGTCATGGTAAGCAACATTTCATGTAGAAATTGCTGTCAATTTTTTTAATATTTCTTTTCGCTAAAACAAATTTGAAAACTAAATCGGTTTCTTATCCTCGCACCCTTTTTGTAGTAACATAGAGCCAGCTTATTTGAATTATAAAAGCTAATACACGAATATCTACTCCATTCATTCAAATTTAGAGAAGTGCTAGGGTCGCAAAAAAATTTGCCTGAAAATATTCCCAAATTTAATATCAAAAGTTATGATTTATTTAGATTTGAAAGCCTACACATTCAACTAAATCTACTCTATTCATTTTAAATTCTGAAAAACTTTTCTCAGACCAAATACTTTCCCATTAATTTATGCAAACTTATCATCAATGACAAATAAATATGATAAATTTATAGTAACTTGGAAAGCATCAAATTTAAAATATGGTAAATTTATGAAACATGATAAACAGTTGAATTTAACGCAATATAGTAAATTCATGATATATAATTCGGATTGCACAATGTTCTCATTACGCATATACATCATTATTAACTCGCATTTTATTGCAGTGATATAATATATAGTTATTAAAGTGAAATTACATGTCAGGCTAAGATTATATATATACATGGTTGATTTGAATCATGTCAAACTTAAAACATGATAAGTTTTCAAAACATGTCAAAATATTTGTTTTAACGAAATATAATAAATTTTTGTGTCGTCGTGAGACTTTTACCATCATGTACAATTTTTAATTTTTAGGTTCATAATACTTGAATTGTGATAATATTGTGAGAATCTAGTTTCAAAATAAGGACTGCTCAAGGCTTCTTTTAAATATACTCCCTCCGTCCCAAATTATAATAATAGACTATAAAAATGAGACGGAGTGACTACATGTTATATTCGTCATAAATTGCAGTTAACTCCACAATTTGAACTGTTATATCCAAATTAATAATGATTGTTTAAATTTATCATCATACACAATACATGGTAACCATGTACGCTATTTTTTTTTATCAAAATCATTCCAATACCTTATTTATTCAACTATTGTTCATTTCAATCACCACATGAAAAAAATACACATGAATCAAGCTTAATAATATAAAAAAAAATTAGTTATAATCACCGTGTAGGAAAGTTATCTTTCAAAAATTTCTTGAAAATATTATATATTCTAAATATTTTTTCGAATGATACCAGCACATTCAACTGTTTCAAAGAATACTGCCATGAGAAAAAAGTATTCTCGTATAATTTTTTACATAAATAGTATATTTTATACCTCTCTGTAATTTGAATTAAGTTGATTCCATTTAAAATTCCTAAAATCATGCCCTCCACATATACATATATAATTTGGATGTGCAGCTGTGCTGGTGTGCAGTGTTTATATTTTGGGAATGTACTTTTGGGACTTGAATTAAGATGCATTTGATTCTTTGTTAATTCACTTTACTGGTGGAGTGGTGGTGTGCCTTCCAATGTCTATATTCTATGAATTGGTTAATTGGAAACTGTCTATAGTCTATGAATTGATTAATTGGTTAATTGAACTGTGTTTGTGTCATGGTGGTGTGCCTCCCACGTCAATGAATTGTTTAATTGGTTAATTGGACGGTGTCTGTGTGTACAGTCGGTACGTGTATGTTCGAAGTTATTTCGTTCTATGAATTGGGATTCAAGTGCTTAGTGTACTAAAATCTTTGTTAATTTATTTAGTTTTTTGTGAGACTTGTGAGAATTTTTGTAGTGTGACTTATGAGAATTTTTGCTTAGTGCACTAAAATCTTTGTTAATTTAAAATCTATTTCATTATATTACAGTGTGATTTCTGAAAATTTTTGTTTTAGTATATTCTAAATAAGTGACTCTCCTGTACGAAATTCATGGATCCGCCGCTATAATATATATATATATATATATATATATATATAGATTTCATAAATTACCATCCTTCATTTTTATGCATATGTAGATATATACATAATACTTAAATAATGATAACTTATGCAAATATGCTAAATAGAGGATTAATCCATAACCTATGATTTTATATAAGATAAAAAAATTTACGTGGTAACTGAAATTATGACTTTGATTTAAATAACTTTATAAATTACATCATAATCCGCTTTACCCTATTATATATGGTACTACTAACAACAAACCTATGCAATGCACGGGTCAATACTATATAGTTAATATAATTTATTCAGTATGTTTGACTAAATTATAGGACTATCATTAAAATGTAAAATTTACTCATCACGTATTTAAATAACATATAGGATACAAAATCAATAAAATATATTCATGCAAAATCAGTGTAAAAGCAAAAATAATAAAAGATAAAGATAACTCATCTCCATAGGCAAATGGTGAAAGAACATGACATTTGCCACTTATTTGTGATTTTTTGAAGAGATATATTCTGGTAACCATGAAATTCATAAAATCATGTCAATAAAAGATAACTAGAGGAAAAAATAAAAGCAAGAAAGAAGTAGATAACAAATAGAAGGTTGAAAAAGTTTAGGTACCGTAAAATACTTGTCTTATTGAAAACTTATGAAATAATATGCTATGAAGCATTTGATTATTAGATTTAAGAAAAAAATTATAGTTATATTTTTAAAAAAATCATGTTCACATTTGTGTGCTACTTTTGTTTGTTTGATTATAAAATATATATATTTATAAGATTCTTAAATCAACATCCTATTTTTAATTATTCAAAGCAAAAAAATAAAAATGACAATTTTTTATCGTTTGCAAATTAAATATGTTAGAAATTTAAAAACATTAAAGAATTGCCTTAGATATAATATTTTCCATCTGGAGGCGTTTAATTTAGTATGAATTTAATTCAATTTACATGGTTGTAAATTTTATTTTTATTCTTATTTAAACACCAATGGATTAGAGATTTTAATACTCATTATGATAATAAGAATGTTGTAATGACAAAATGAAATATCCGTGGATTTGAAAATTTCAAAAATATTTGTTGGACATGTGCAATGGAATACCCCACCCACATGTATTCCTTCAAAATTTCAATAAAGACCAATCGCTTCGCAACAATTGTCGGTGTGAGAGTCCTCGTTATCAAAATATTTTCTACAATAATATATAATATAGAGCACAATTTTAATAAAATATATTCGTGTGAAATTAATGAGAAAGCAAAAAAGTAAAATAAAGAGAATATATATGTGAATGATGAGTGAATATAGCAATGGTTGCTCATTTGTGAACCTTTGAAATTGATATATTTGGTAAGTATGAAATTCATAAACTATTTCAATAAAATATAATTAAATAGAAAAATAAACAATGAAGAAGGAACGAAGGAAATGATAAAGAGAAGGTTTAATTAGTTTAGTATTGTCCAATAATTTCCTTTTTGACAACTTTTGAACTCATTCATAAAAGAAGCATTATGCTTATTAGGTTTTGGTAAACAAATAACTTTTTAAAAATCATGTTCACAGACGTGGTTTTGCTTTTTTGTTATATGAAATATAACTTTTTTGTTATATTTTCTTTTAATTATTTAAAATTCAAGAATGAAGAACGTAGCTAGTAATACAACAATCGCATCTTTGCTACGTATAATAGTTAAAAGGCTAATATAATCAGCATGACAATTTTTTTATCGTTTGTAATTGAAATATTTTAAAATTGAAAAACATTGAATAATTACTTTGGATATAATGTTTTGCATGCAAAGGTGTTTGTTTTAGCATGAATTTAACTAAATTGATATGATTCTACATTTTAATTTTAATTTTGATATAAAAATATATTAAATTAGAGATTTAAAAGATTGTAATATCATTATGGTAATAAAAATGTGGTGAAGAGAAAGAGTAATATTTTTGGATTTAAAATTAATTTTTTTTATTAGATATGTTCACTTTAATTTTTTTAAGAAAAAATTTATTACTTCATGTCACTTGTCACTGTGAAAGCTCTCCTCATTGAAAGATTCCATGTAATACTATATAGTATAGTATAGATTTGGAGATCTAGAAATATAAACACAAGAAATTTCTTCCTTCTTTGGTCTTATTTTAAAAATAATTCATTATAATTTTTGGGCATTCTTTTGAATTTAATTAGCTTTTGGGGATGAAGAGAGAAGATAACATATTTGTGATAGTGCTTGTGAGATGCCATATATTTTTTATATTTTTTCAAAAAAAAGTTAAATAAATTAGGATTGAGATTTAAAGAATATGATAGATATATGAAATTCCATACAGAGTGAATATTTTTAATTATAAATTCTCTTGTTATTTTTCTTGAACAATTCAAGTTTAAAATAGTTAGTTAATAAATTTTTAAAAAAATTTAAGCAATGACTGTTGTCTCTCTCAGAGCCATTCTCACTAAAACACTCCTATAATACCATATAGTATAAATGGTTGAGAGATCATTTATGCTAGCAAAAATATAATAGTATAATTTTTTTATCATTTGTATTAAAAAAATACTTTTAAAACTAAAAACGTTAAAAATTATAATGAGAAAGAATAAGATTTGTAGATTTAAAAATTCAAAAGATTTATTAGAGATGTTTAATAAGTTATGTTACATGTGTTTCTTAGAAATATTAGCAAATGGGCAATTAATTTGGGAAATTGCTATTCACCCCTCTCCATAAACAAAAACCACACATTCCCTGAACAAATGCTCCATCCTTCTTCTGAAATTTTAAAACTGTCACTATTTATCCCTCTCCTTTTCTTTTCCCTCTAAATTACAAAACTAGCACTTTTTTCCCTCTACTAAATTACGAAAATATCACTCTCTTTCCTTTCACTATTTTACATTGGTTTTTTTTTAAATGTATAATTAAAAATAAAATTTAAATAAGTAATAATAAATAATAATAATAAGATGTAATTTTTTAAAAAAAATTAACTCATTCAACTTTTTATTTTCGTACTAATTCTTTATCAATTTTGTAAAAACCCCTATAAAATTGGAGGTCACAATTAGTTTTAAAATTTTGGTCACAATTAAAATTTTGAATTTTTTTAACCAATAAATTTTTTATCTTCACACTAATTCTCTCTATTTTGTACTTTATAGAGAAACTAAGCATTGTAAGTTAATATTTATCTAATTTATTTCAATAAGTTGTTTATAGTTATTCTTTTTATTTTAAAAATGAGTATGTTATTCTTTTTATTGTGTAAAAATT
>JABCMJ010002847.1:0-13314 GCA_014822125.1 Arbutus unedo
TTGTCACTGAAATTATATACCATGACAACCAAATGTGTCACCGATAATATTTTTTGGTGGGTGAACAAAGGTGACAAATAGTTTGTCACAAAAAAATAGAACTTCAACGACACCACACTCAACATAATTGTGCTACCCAAAACATCATTTTTCATCTGCTTACAAGATTTTCAATAATTGTTTCTTATGATTCATCCTTGGCAAAATGTTATTTAGCAAAGAAGCAAAATATCATTCAAATCAAATATTCAACAAGTCAACGTTGAACATTCACCATCCAACTTCAAAACATTTGCCCTCCACTAATAAAATCTTTAAAATTAATAGCATTACCGAACTATGAAACATCCATACATATTGCATGTTTCTAATGACAAAAAAAAAAACTCAAAACAAGTGTTGCAGTTAACTACCAAAAAGTCTTCAACTCTATCTTGGTTAAGTGCCACAAAGTAACTCTATCTCGTACTTATCTGTACAAAATCGCAAAAAGAAAAATGTAATTATTTAACATGTCAAAAACGCAACTCAATTGGTTGATTAGGTCTTGGCACAACAATGATGTGCTTTGAGGGAACCTGTTACAAGAACAAAAGCTATTGCAGAGCAATGATGTGCTTTGAATATTACCCGGACACGATGTGCTGTTTCACAAAGATGACCTCTTGATAGTATCTTTGTGATTTTTCACCAATTTGGTGTTCTACTTGGTGTTGGGGCAGGATAGCAGTAGGTTTTGAGGCATAGTATCTGCTGAAAATGTCTTTGATGGTATTTAAGGGATCCCAACTCATGTTTTCCATATTCTTGTTGTTGTCGCTGCTATCTGATATTAATTGGGATTCAATGCTTCCAGCCTCTATTGTTGCTGCAATCTGGTACACTATTGCTACAATGCTACACAGTGGCATACATAAACTAGTTTAGTATAAAAATTCTGCAAAAGTATAGCACAATAAGTTCGCATATCCAGAGGAATTACATCCCCAAAACATGCTAGCCTGCTAGGGCCTGGGAAGTGTAAATCACAGAGCCCCGTTAGAGTCTAATGCTATATTGCATGCCCTTCTCATTAGAGTCTAATAATATATTGCCCTTCGCGTTAGACTCTAAGCTCCAAATCCCAAATGCAATAAATATCCTTCAAATGCTAGCAAACATTACCAGGATAGTAGTTCCTCAATGCAAGATAGGTGTTAGTAATGAGAATACATGGTGTACCTTTAAAGAAATAGCCTTGACCTCTAGCCATTGCAGTTCTATTATTCTGGTCAGGTTTGTCATGACTAAAGCACATTTAGAAATCATTTAATGAGCACAAAACTTCAAGGAACTCTTGTGAAAAAGTACTAAGTTGGTAATGCACTACATTAAAGAATTTAATGTTAGCTCCATGTCAATTGACAATAAGGGGAAAAACAACAAACCATATATATGTGGTGAAATTTGAGTAGAACACCAACTATACGTGTGTCACCTGATTCCTCAAGAATTGTAAATCTGCAACAAGAACTTCTAAATTAGTTCTAGCATTTCCCAAATTGTTTTGTACAAGAGCAGTAACCTGCACTCCGAAGTTTGAATAACGTGAGTGTCGATGTTGAAAAAAGATAATATCGAAAGATATAAATGGGGTTACCTCTTCACATAAGTACTCCACAATAACAAGGGCTCCTAGCCATAAACATACTAAATCAGTATCTTTGATGGATGCTCGAGAATAGATGCCTTCTAGACACTTCAAAATCAGCCATCAGTGCCTGCAACTAGTATTACAAGACAACGACAATTTGGTTGGAAATTATACAAAGCTCTATAGTATCGTAAATATTTTAGTAATTACTAAAACAATTTTCACCTAATAACTAGTGCCTAAATTCTTTTTGTTACTCATAAACAAGTGCCTTTGATAGCTGAGCTGTTAACATCTGGCCTTTAATTGGGATGATCAATAAATTTCAACACAAAATGCAATGTCAGGCACATGTCTCTGCTTTTAGTTTTACTCCTACATAGATATCTTCTCTCTTACAAGGCTACAAGTGATGGTGGGATTGGCAATACCGTCTAGACTATCTCAACATCACTTGTATGAGAAACTATAAAAATAATCTTAAAATAAATGCGTGTTTAGCATTCTTCCTTAAAACTAACCGATAGACTTTAAGATTGCCATATGATTTTGCTCCACATAAATTTTGAAATAAAGTTGACATTTAGGTATTTCACAGAAAAGATATTTTAAAGTTAAAGTATAAAAGTCAAGTGACTTCTCCCACTATCAAGGTTGGAGGGATGTAAAGTTAGGAAATTTTCTTGAAGTATGGATAACAATATTTATGAAGATTTCAAACATTTAACTCTACAGAATAATAATTGTCCAAAAAATGCGATTTAGCTCAAAGATTTGCCCTTTATCATTATCAAATGGAACCAATCTTAGTGAAATACATGTGCAATTTTAAGGATTTAACTTCAATTTCTATTAACTCTAGCTCTGCCCCTGCTTGATATCACATGTCTTGTGGCATCTATGCACTTCTCAAACAGTTGCATTGTATTTAAGAGGCGTGGGACATGGCCCGGATCATCGAATAACTTCAATGTACCCAAAAAATTATATTGCGTAATTATTGAACTCAATTTTGTTGAAATCTTTATTGTGATTTTCTATTACTCCTTTGGATTGCAATACTTCTCCATTACTATATTAGGCATAAGCTTATCATACAAAGCTCTATAGTATCCCTTGATTTTCAATCATCAATCTCCATAGTACCCTCATTTTTGTAGTGGACTTAATATCTCTTGGATGTTTGATAGATGTTTGTCTTCGTAAGCTACTTGTTACTTTATTAAAGATTATTTATGCGTAATGAACTAGCACATCAATTCCTCGGCATATTATCAAACATTTGGTGTGCTATCTCTAAACGTAGATGTGTCCGGAACTATCAATAATGTGTGGCTCACTCGGTATTCTTAAACGGCTAGGGAGAAAAAAAAAAGTAAAAGGAATAAGGAGGAGAAACATCCAGGCATAAGTGAACTACCGACTTTCCCTTAAATTTCAAAAAACAAAATGGGTAGGTCAAATGGTAGTACAAGCAACCAGCCCAAGAAGCTATGATGGTTTCTTCCAAATCTAACCATCTTGGTCAAATGGGTCATAAGGGTATTACGAGCAACCATTTAAAAATAAAAGTCTACAAAATAAAACATAAATCCATGATAATTTGAGTCTTCCAAATCTCACTATCTTCATCAACTAAATGGGATAACACGAAATAATGGTACTACATGAGATTTCTTTACTCTCCAAATTTAATCCAGTATGAATGTCCACAGAAAAATAAATATGCAATCAATGTAGCTACCTCTTGGTGACGAAGCACTGCCAGAGTGTAAGTAACAACAAAACTCATTTGGTCGTTTCATCAAACACCTAACATGCATAATTACCCCTTGGTTGCAATGGATTAATAACTACTCGAATAATGGAATAATGGAATAATGGAAAATCCAGTGATGAGATATGATTTGAGAATGAAATCAGACATATCCACTCGAAGGCAGAATCAATAGCGATCGTTGGGTCAATACAAATCTGGAGCAGTGAAGTCCACGAACTTAGGGGCTTTGATCTTCTCATAGAACTCTTCCTCATTGGCTCCGCATCTTTCAACTTCGCCATCAATGATCACTTGGGTTGACAGTTCATGTTTCTCCGCCATTTCTTCGACGAGAGAAAGAGAGAGGAAACATTAGTTAATTAAGGATTTTTTTGGCTAAACACACTAATTTAATTTATTGAGCAAAAATTTTTGGAGGGAAATGTTATGGGTATTATCGTAGAGATTTTTTGTGACAAGCATATAGGCATTAAAACTACGTAGTTTCATTTACATATTTTTTCATGACACCCAAAAAAGTTTTAGTGACAATTTCAAAATTCCAGTGCCCGCCAAAAAGCAAATTTTCCCACTTGCACGCAAATTGAGATCATTAGTGATAAGAAAACTTTTGTCACCAAAAATTAAATATTCTGTGACATCAAAACTTGTCACTAAAACTAAAATGTTGTCACCATAAATTGTTTTCATTTGGTGTGCAGAACTCAACTCCTTTGGTGACAGAGTTAGACTTCCTTGTCACTGTTTGTTACATTTAGTGACAAGCTACACCCCAAGGGTGTCACCATTAGTGTTTTTTCTTGTAGTGACTTGAGAGATTAAATCACAATAGTAATTGCACAATGAATGATAGCGTACCTAATTAATGACCTATGATCTCGTATTTATAAACTATCAAGTGTCCATATTTGGTAATACAATCTCTAGGGAATCTTTCCTTATTCGATGATATTAAATCACAATATTTTCATGCATGGAGACCTTCTAAACTTGGTGCATTCCCAAATTTAGTTACTACCATACGTGTACTTTTCTAATCGGAGTCTACCACCATTCTAGAAGGTTTCCATCGCCTCAGCCGAACGACAGGATGTCAGGTTGGCCATTGTTAAAGCCCGTGCCTCATCTGCAGTAAACCCATTTGGCACAACATCAGCCGAAGCTCCATGCTTCTGAAGTGGGTCCCCGATAAACCAAGTGTTGCCATTCCAGACCGAATTGTTGAGACCCGTTTGGCAATACACTGGCAGGAATCCCGCGTTGCCGACTTGGTCCACGGTCTCTGGCCCAACCCAACTGATCTGCGTATATCATTACTAGGTCGGCCCATATATTTCGGCCCTCCACAACAGTAACGGTAGACTTTGAGGGCCTTTACTAACTACATTGAGGTTTAGGCGACATAATGACATCGAGTTTTTATTGCAGCCCGTGCTATTGAATTAGTTGCTCAATCTAATCTAATCCTATATCAGCGAGAGCTTCGGAAGGTGAAACTTTCTGTGAGGGGATTGAACTCCTACGCCTTTGAATCCTATCATACTCAAAGGTAGGTTGGAGGATTTGACCGTAGAGTCGATCCAAAGAATTGGAAAATGGGCATTTTTAGTTACATGTTTTGGTTATCAAGTCATTTTTAGCTGCAACAAGGGAAAATCCCTCTTAATATAGTCCTTTTATATTTATCTTTCTCATTCCTCGCCAATCAAGCTGGCCACATTACTGAGTTTAATTGAACGAGAAAGGAAAATTTTGTATCCCAAGAATCTATAGGCGGGACATTTTCGGAGAGTAACCATAAGGATCTGTTTGAAGTGATGATAAAAGGTGACAAGAATACAGGCAGTGTCAAAGAGATCAAACTCTTTTCCTTTGAACTGGGTTCTTGTAGCTCAGGAAATAGGAAAATGGTCAGATGGGTGATAAATGATAGTGATGATGGCTTTAACAGATACTATATCAAAAGCTGGAAGATCACCCCAAATCTCCCTACAATTGAGGAAGATAATCTAGACTGGTAGCTTGCTTCTTAGCCTTGACTTATATGCCCGAAGGACGGTATATGAGAACTGCACTCTTAACCCATTCCCTTCCTTTGTAGAATGGTGATCTGAACCTGCTCAAAGCGAGCTCCCTCGGTACATTCTTCACTCTCTTTCCTCTCCACTTTGAATGCAACCGTACCTATTTCTAGTTCAGCTTTCAAATTTTGTATGCACTAATCTAGCTGGTTTTCCATGAAATTTTTTCAAGCAGAGATTTGTACAAAGTATTATGATTCTCAATATTAAACTAGAAAAACGATTAGAGCTTTTGATATAACTCAAGAAGTATTTATTCTCCAGAGATTACAATATGGACTATATGTCATTGTTGAGTCGATTCAACACATGGGATGGACTAGAAATTTCTCTCGACACCGACCCAACTTGGCCTAGGAGATACATGTATGATTTTTAGTTGTACTAGTAACTAAATGGATAATTTGGACGAATCTAAAAGGATTTGATAAAAAAAACAGGCATTGCCCCACAAGACCCCATATAAAAGAGTGGCTTGATTTGCCTCACGGCAATAAAAGCAAAAAAAAGCCCCCACATTTATCATTTGACAATGGTTTGTTACTCTTCCAAAGTCCAAGAAACTGTCCTTTAGGATATGAAGTAGTTACTCTTTTTATATGAATTTCAACTTGAATTGTGATCCACAAAATCTTCACACCTGTCACATTGGATTAGGTCAAATTATTCATTCAAATTGTCAAGTTGTAATAGTCGCAAGTAATGTAATATATTTCTCTATGCAGAGTACAAAGAATGCTAAAATTTAAAAATAGCAGCACCACTTGATGGTTTGGAAGCAAAAACATTGAGACCAAGATCATTCTTATTAATCACCCCTTTGTCGATTCTTGATTGATAATATTGCTCCTATTACAAAAACAGAAGCTCGTTAGTACAGATCATGAATCAAATGATTCCAGTTAGAATATAAAAACAGAAAAAGAAAAGGAATGGGTTAAAAAAGGAAAAAAACCTTCAAGTTTAGGATAAACTGAGGCACAATAGACTCTTTCACAAAAGCAACGACACAACCACCCCATCCGGCTCCAGTAAGTCTTGCGCCAAGAGCACCATTATCTCGACAAACCTTTACTAGTTCTTCCAACTCCGGGCAGCTAATATTTCAGGGGAAACCCAAAGGTATAAGTACATATTGGACAATTCTTTTGGTTATGGTTCTAATTAACAACTATAATTAAAGGCTAATAACAACGTGAAGAGCAGCTTCATTCATTATTCATTATCTTTATTTTGAAGTCAAAACAACAAAGTCATATTGATTGTTCTTATAACAAGGGGAAATTGTTCCGGGGGTAAAAAAAATCTGGAACAAAAATTTTGGAGAGACTAGAGAGCACATTTTTAGAAGTATACATAGTGTCACGGCCCAAAATTTCTTTCAATACTTGCGCTCCTCCTTACACTTTGTTCTCCCAAGCTCTCACTTCAAGCTCCTCTACCTATTTATAGGCTCTAATGAACTACTAGGAAACATTTAGAGCTCTCCATGTTCCACAAAGTTCTAAAACATTAGAACAATTACGGTAGACGGTAACATTCTACCGCAACTCTGGTATGTTCCGTACCCTTCCAAAATTCTCTGGAATGCTAAAGCTGCATCCAGCTCCATACTGAACATTTCGGACTCTTTCGGAATTCGCTAAGGTCTTCTAGGAGATTCCGGACCCTTTTGTGACATCCAAGAACCTTCTCCAAGTCCCTACCCACTTCTAAGAGCTTCTAGTGTCACTTAAGTTGACAGTTCGTGACAATAAGCTGCTAATTACTGCCCCCTAACCCTTGTAAGTAGCCAAGTTGGCAAGACAATTGCCCCGAAAATATATCTCAAGTTTAAGGTTCCAAGCAAATTGAAATGCTTCTCTGCAGAATCATCACCCTATGCTGCGTGGGGGATCTTTTGGGACTTGTGAAAGAGTTTGCGACGGGAAAAAGAAAAGGAAAGGGAAAGATCAGAAAAGAACTTGGTAGAAAGCCAACTTTTATTTGGTTGGATTAGGAACTGAGAAGAAAATAAATAGAAATTCAGTCAGAAATTTCACTTTTCTAGTTTAGTAGCTTTCAGAAAAATAATACGCATAAGAAATTCTAGTTCCCTTTCAATTTTGTTTCGCTCGACAAATGTGAGATCCAGAATATGCCTGTCAATTAGAAGAAACAATGCCGAAAAGTAGGATGAGTACCTGCACTCGTACAGAACACTGCAGCTACTGTGGCTTTCATTCATGAGGTTACCAAGCTTCTTCAGCATGTCCTCCTCACTGCAACAACATTTTAATGGTTATATCCACGAAACTTCAACTTCGCAACCATCTTCACTTGGTGCCTCAACCAGAATAGCCCAAGTAAAAGAAAGTATCAAACCATATTCAACTTAGGTCTGCAAGGTTTTCATTTGGCAGCAATCTTTTCTAGGCTTCTCAGAGAACATTTAGTAGTCAAATAATTACGCCTAAACCACGAGCTTGTGATTTCCAAAGCACCGAAGCTAGTGCCATGGCTCGTCCGATAGCTTATTAAGGGCATACCTAACATGCACAAATGTAATAAGCATAGTTAAAGGGTAGCTCGTGGTTGAGGAAACACACCTTAACTGTGATGATACAGTGTCCTTGAAAGCATGTACACGCTTGGCTTCTGAATAAACATGAGACGCTCTCTGGATATCAAAAGTTACACCAAGTTGAGTACACATCCAGTGGATGAGACAACCAATTACTTTAGAAAAAGGAATAAAACCCATCAGTATTTAGTATCACTATAACGAGAACCAGAAGTATGATATTCCAACAGGAGATGATTAAAAACCAAAATAGCTACAATGATAGTTGGACCAAAGTTTTATTTCACGCACATTCCAAGTTGTTAGCGTATTTAATCGCATGAAGTGTTTTTCCCTTTTGCGAGAAATCTCATGGGTAATTTTGCAGTTATGACCTTTAATGTGTCAATACAGATTCAGATCTACTAGTTGCTTCAAAATATACAAAAACGAAACACGACAAATTAAAAAGAAACAACAACATCTAGATTATATCAAAAGAGCACTGGCAATGTGCACATGGAAGGAAGTTTCCCAGATTCAACTCTTATCTGATATGAAGAAAGAAAGTTTCGCAAACAATGACCTGTCCCAAAGCAAATGTCATAACAAAAATGAGATGTAGGATATCAAAGCCATTTTTGCAGACTCAAAGTACAACCCCCATCATGTTGGGAATAAGATCTAATGGTGCATAAGAAAAAGTTACCTGAAATAACTTAAAGTGGTTGGCAGCTTTTAGGACATCCAAAGAAGTTGGAGAATTAGCAAAGATAGATTGCAAATCTTCCTCAGTAATCTTCTCAATATCATCAGCTGTATATGGTTCTTCATTCAAAAGTTCCTGTACCAATGCCATGGCCTACTGTGACCCTCATATTTATGTGTGGATAAAGATATTTAAGTTTGATTTGGAATAAAAAAGAGGTCTCGGCATGATCATAATAAAAAAATGTATTCGTGACGATCCTCTATGGACTTGCACAAAACAAGAAATACCTTGACCGCAATAACAGGATCAGAAGATCCACGACCACTAGAAAATGACACGCACAACCCTTCTACATCAGAAAGAGTTTGCACTTTGGATATTGCCTCTTGGGGTTTCATCCCGAGCTTTATACCAAGTACAATCTGCACACGTCTCCAATAATGTGAGTAGATAGATACTTTTCAGTAAGGAACTTGAGCATTTGGAAGGCTAGCTATCCATGTATTTTCAGATGTACGGGGAACACTAATATCCACATATCAAAATCTTCTAACTAGTACTCACGTAAAAAACTCAAATTCAACGTACAAATCCTGGTGTCCCTTTAGATTCGAATAAGTAAAATGTGTACAATTTTTCCCCATTTGAAGCAATTTGATACAGAGCTCCAAAGTACTAATACATTTTGCATCCCATCGGGACAAGAGGAAGAGAAAACCATGGCTCTTCGACATATTAAATAAACAAGTCACACAAAAGAAAAAATGACCCTCTAGATGCTCTTCCCATCCAAAGCCATAAGACGAGGTCAATAAAGCACAAAGTGAGTTGATCTTTCAAGCAGAGAAAGAAGGATGCAAGGAGAATAAGGACGGTAGAGATGTAGTATCTAGTGATAGGGTCTATAGGATAGAGTAATGCTATAGATGAATTTGATAAAAATTGCAAATGAAGCTAAAGTTCTACAAACATATCAAAATAAAAGAGAGAAAACTTACAGCAGCTAGCCGACACTCAACAACCCGGTTATTGTAATTCGTAGCAGCAGTGACTGCTTTCTGGGATTCGGCCAATGAATTGGCTATGACAAAGGATCCACCTGCGGGAAGTTGGACATCAGTTGCACGCACAGGATTGAAATCAATCAGCTCTGCAAACCCAGATTGAGCCATGACAGAGATAGCCTGCAAAAGGAAACGAAATACAGAAATCAATGGCCATGGCCAATCTTGACCAAACAAGGGCTTGACAAAAATGAAAATTTGGTGCTGAGAACTTCAAGAACTGAAATTTCAACAATATAAATCCTAAACATAATCAGTAGATTGTAATCAGACTTTTGGACCCATCTTCCACTGAGCACATTCAGTAGTAATAATAGATGGTTGCACATTACCGTTTGCACTCGATACAACATCCACTGCAAATGTACAGATTTACTAACTAAATAACGGTATTAATGACCCTTAACTCACAGAAGAATGCTCCAATTAGACGGCACAGTATACATGGAAAATACAGTTCTTAAATCATTGCAACTAGTTATTCATACTGTGATGTAGTAGTGCCAGATATAAGCAGTCTTCGGAATTCGGATAGCGATTTGCGAGATTGGAAGCACACAAACTCCTGAAGGAGAGAGCGAACAGTATAGAGGTAGTTATAGAACGACCCTTGATGTAATTGGAACTAAGGTAACGATACCTAGATCAAGCAACTAAACGCCAACCAGGCACACCATGTTGGAAGCTATTCTCACTCATTCAAGCAATTATGTAACCCTCATGAGACTTGTCAGTGACCAAGGTAACACTAGCCACCAACTTCACTAAATCATTCTTCCTTTGAATGTATCTTCCACGAGAAGCAAGTTGCAATATAAAAGAGAAATTTCTCCAGCTAGAGCTGAATCATGTTTGCAAACCGTCCATTTCAAAAGGAGAGCACCAGATGCTCAAAAAAGGAGTAGTGGAGAACACGTAACCTGGTCCATTCCACCAGACTGTGTCCCAATGTGCCGCTCGCATTCACATGTAAGCTGTGCAACCTCTTTCTGCAAAATAAGGAATGAAACTAGAATAGGCTACAGAAACAAAAGAAGATATACATTTCAAAATCTTACACAGACTAAGGCAAGTTTCTAAAAATTGTAAACAGCAAACATGGAGTGTAGATGCACAACCGGTACTCTCACAAACAACATTCCAATTCTGGTAGAGCCAACCACCATTTCATTAACCAAATGCTGCTCAGTTTTTCTTCAAAAACCTCATGTCTTTAGTAAATAGGTGCTATGACATAAATAATAACAGAAGAAAATAAATGAATTTATTAGGTGCAGGAATACTTTGCATTAAACAGATATTTTTTGAGGTCAACACATTTTTAGCTGATGAAAATGGCAGGTCTTTCCTACACAATATCTTAAGAAAGACACAACAAAACATGGCAGGTCATTCGCATGTTCCTAGATAATTTACTGCTCAGTCCATATAAAATTTGGAGTGTATTGCGAAAATAAAGAAGATAGATACAGTACTTCCCCAATAGCTATGGAGATATGTTTGCAATACCTTCGGAATATTCACATCAAAGGCAGCCATTATAGCAATTGTAGAAGAGCAAACAAATGCTGCAGAGCTTGACAACCCAGACCCTAAATGACAAACACAGCAACTCAGATTAAGATGAACTGCTGCTCCATATCATATTACATAATGGATTTGTTTTACCAAGAAGTATTCACATTGGTTATGCATGAGAATCCACAGAAATTATACCTGTAGGAACTGTACCATCTACCATGACGTCCAGCCCAGCTGGTACACCAACATCCAGTCCTTTCGATTTGATATACTCATAGTAGCCCTTATAACTGCAGTCAGATTACCAGTGTCATGTTAGAAGTTCCAACAGAAATAGCAAAAATCAACCAAACATATTAGGTGGTCATTTACCATCTGCAGTTTGAGAGAGACATAGATAGAGAGAACAGAGTATGTGTTAACATCATCTAACAATCATAGTTAACACCAGTTCCGTGCCTTTATGTAAAACTATTAATTGGTAGGACGGCAATGGAAGAGTGCATCTTTAGAGTCTAGTAGGAATTTGAAGGTTCACAACACAGAATTGCAAGACACCACACAAGTGAGGAGCCACGAAAACAGAAGTTTCACTACAAAAACACCCAAGGAAAAGAAACATTCTTCACATTGTGTTTTAAGTAAATGAAGCATTCCTATTGACTAAAAACAGATCACTCTGAATGATGTAATGTAGCAAAAGATGGTACTTAACATGCCGATGTATTCAAATGTTGAACAGGCTGGGGAAAGAAGTATATATTATGTTAATATGTGTCTACGCTGACTAATCCCCAACCATGTCACCCCGCCCCATGCAATGTCTTATTTCAACCTAGTCTGAATACATGAAAACTGGAGGAACAATGCCTCTTTCAAGGACAACTGTCTGCTGAGAAGTGCCCCTTCCCAAACTGCCGTAAATCGATTTTTAAAAAAGTCTGTTAGGATACAATATGGCACTCCCCAACATCCTTGCAATCTCCAATCGACCCAAAAAAGCAAGATGTACCACAAACAAATTTACTTCAAACTTTCGCAGTCACCTTCAAAGTACAAGTCAGTAAAATAAAGTGAAATAGCACAAGGTGAGGTTTAACAACTCACCCACAAAGGAAATAATGACCCCATTCATGATTCTTCAGATCAATATCCTGCAAATGGATACATGATATAGGCTTATTTCATAAACGAGATAAGACCATAATGAAAGCATTAGGTGGACCGTGTTCCACACAATAACTTGAGTACATTGACATTCCGCACTTCTACATATGCTTAAGACAGGAACTTTCCATAATATTAATTTCTACCCCTCTGCCATTTTATTTTCCTTTTTTCATAGAGCTAGTGCATGAATTCACTGATGCGACCACATCATCTTACTAAGTACTAACTGAGCCAGTCTTCTATAGAACCTGTGGAGACAACGATGTGCACACAACAAGAGCCTGGTCTTCTATTCAATCCATACACAAATGACGTGCAGTAAGTTTTCCCGTAAGAAGTAACACAAAAAGCAATGACTCTGAAAATTTCAGGTTCATTTTTTTTTTTTTTTTTAATGAGGCTCTGTTTCTGCAAACATTTTACTCACTACCTTTGAAACAACTTCCTGGATGGGCTCTAGCCAGGGGCGGAGCCTTTTTTTTGGGGGGGGGGGGGGGGGAGTGGGCAATTTGCGAAATACCCAAAAATAAAAATAAAAATTATATTTTCACGAGTAGTAATTATTCAGTGGTCTTGAGACACCCCCACGTGGTGCCTCTACACTCTCTATCACTACAAAATTCATGTAGGATTCGTACATTTAGTACTGGGGCCCACAAGAATACCTCGTAGTGGAGTCTACTGGAATACCAAGGGCAAGGGACGGTGTCCCAGGATCACACAATAATTTTTTTATTTTGTGAAAAGGATCAACCTTAGAACATGTCAACCTTTTTGCCCTGTTTGTTAAACGGGTAGGGGCTTGGGATAG
>JABCMJ010002853.1:0-12585 GCA_014822125.1 Arbutus unedo
CATCACATGGACACCTAGTAGGAACATGTTGGGCCTTTATATGGGGTGTATTCCGGCCTCAACACTAAGATTCCATCGTTTAGATAGAATTTGAGAAGAAATGTGATTACTAATGCCTCAATTTAGAAGTAATCTATTTGCTCAATCGAGAAGTCAATTAATACTTCTTATAACCTCCAACACCACACTCACATTTATTGCTACCTTAATCTATTGTAGAGCCTTAATTTGGATTTGACCTGACTCGATTATTTGATTATTTTTTTGTTTTTATGTTAATTGTTTTTGTAATTTATTGTCTTTCGTCAATTTTTTGTGGATTATTAGTTCATTTTGACGAAAGGTTTCAGAAAAATTATAAATAATGAGTCAAATTTGAAATAAGTTTAGAAAATATAAAAATAATAAAAAAATAATGTATTTTTGTGCTTGTACGTTGTCTTTAGTAATTTTTTTTTAGATTTTAGACATAATTTTATACTTTTTAGATTTCTTTTATCGAGACGGACAAATAATCCACAAAAATTTGAAATCAAAACAAAAAATACAATTGTTTTTCAATAAAGACAAAGCATGCTTAAAAATAATCGAGTTAAGACAAATGGACCAGAACCTCTTATTCCACATTTTTAGCACGTTGCAGTAGGTTTTTAACAAGTTTGATATTTTTTGAGAGTTTATTCATCTTGTAGTTCACTTTTTTGGCCCAAGATTGTTCTCCTTTGTATATCATTGTTTCTCCTAATATATTAATTTTTTGCCATTTAAAAAAGGTGTTTTGAATAATTGGAATGTTTAGTAGGTATATTCCTAATTTGATTTGAAATGATTAGTTGTTCTCTACAATTTGGACTACAGTACTCTTGGTGTCAATTTATGTCAAATGATTAATTTGCACGTATAAATATCTATAGAAAATTATGATGCATTAAAAGCTTATTATTAGTTATTGAGAAGGGGATTTTGAAAAATTGAGTAAAAGTGTATTTTATTCATACTCTTCTAATGATCAAACCAAACTCTTGAATATGATTTTATCTCTTTTTCCTTAATAACATTTTAAAATGCACCAAACACTTTAATAAGATTATCCATGTATCACATTTCTGTAAATCTCATTCTCAGAAATAAGATACCCATTTCGAGTCTTCGATTCCTGCCATCCAAACTGAGCCTAACAGTCATCTTAGAAATATATTGACAGGTCATTCAAGGTAGGTTTGATAATGATCAATCTTAGTAATTTCTTTTCCAAATAGCCCACCCCTTTTTTACTTTATATGTCAATGACCTTTTTCCATGTTTGCACCATTTTTGGATTAAGGTTAGGAACACAAATATTTTGAACACTGTTGGAACTTATGGCTCATATGGAGCGGGCCAGAAGCCGAGCTCTGTTTTGCTCTGCTCCACTACGTCATGGGTTTAACTGTGGAGGTTGGGCCTTGGGCCCAATGGTTTGGGGGGTGTGGGGCGCCCCCTGCGGTACGGTATAATCTAATTCCGTTAGAGTTGGACTGTATGACCTAATTAGATTTATATTCTAATTAGAGTTAGTTTACCTAATTAGAATTAAACTAGGATTGGAATAGAGTATATCTATAAATACTCTTTATTGTATAATCCTAGAGATCGTATCAAATAACAAATCTCGCTTTGCTCCTGTGGACGTACCCGATTTTGGAGAACCATGTAAATCTTGTATTGATTTCTTTACAGTTTCGTATTTAATATTGTGTGTGTGATTGAGTAATTGCGCTAACAAACACATTCAGACATAGATGTATTCAGATCAGTTAAATGCACGTGAAGTCTTGTGCATCTAACAGTTCCGGATACATCTATGTCTGGATGAGTCCGAAATATTTGTGTCTGGATGTGTTTGGAACATGTGTGTTCTTAGACTTTTTGTTTTGGATTAGCTCCCAATAGTTTGATGTCTTTCATCAACAAATGAAAAAAAAAATGCATTGATTCACTAGAAGTTTGTCCCGTCGTTTAAAAGTACATGCAAACTAGTCCAAATACCCGATTAACTAAAAAATACATATGGTAGCAGGTTGAGGTGTAAAGAGAGGAGGATTGTAATGGATAACAGTCATCGACAAGAATTTTTTTTATGGATATATGTCCAGTCAACATCATTTTTCTGCACGCATGTTTTACTTTGTCAAGCTCTATGACATAAATGGTTTGAGCATATTTTCAATCTCGAGATGAAATCTTTTTTTGGAACTATTGTGCCTTGGGGCATAACAGGAACCTCAGGTCCTTGCTAAGGAGTCAAAAAAAGAAAGAAAATTTTAAGACATCAATAACAAAAACTTGAGATCAAAAAGAAAATTTTGAGGCTCCATCATTTACATGTATGATATGAAGTGGACGACAACACCTTATCAAATAGTATGCAGAAATAAAGGCCTTTGTATTTGATATGTCAAAAATTGGACAGTGGCATTTGTGCTCTTATAGTAGTTCTTGCAAACAAATCCTCACATTGAGATGGTTTTTGGTCAATAACTCTTCGATGATCAAATTAGAAATAAATATAGAGAGAAAGATAATGAAATCACAGAAAAATAGAACCTGAAAATCACATAGAAAGGATCAAGTCTAGAGTTAGACACTATGTCCTTAAAACAAATTTCGCCTTCATTACGGTACTCACGATTTGAATGGGCGTTTGTCTTCCAGGATAAAATGATCGAATACCACCGAAGTAGCACCCCAATTGATGGACCTAGCGAACCAAATAATGAACTTGTACTCTCTTATATGAAGACTCAAAACTCAAAATAATAAATGAAAAATCAATCCAAAAATACTCTAACACGTGTCTCCCCAAAAGTTCATGTTAATAAATGGAGGGAACACCTTTATATAGAAGAATTCGTGATTATTCCTAATAGTCACAAAAGGAAGTGACATAACTATTCATCCGAATAGATTTTATCGACTAGACACAACTCTACACTAATTAATAACCCATTAAAATTATATAAAAGTCAATAGAAATAAATTATATATGAATTTCTTCAATTAATATTAAATGAAAATTAATAGGAGTCAATTTTTCTTTCATTCCTTAATGGTAACACCATTTTCCAACAATCCCCCATATGAAGAAAAATTGGTTGGATAAATGATGCAAAAAATAATGCAGACGACAGAAAGAGTACAAATGAAAATTTTCTGTGTAAGATATGTAGCTTTTGGCTTTGAGCCTTCCTATGTGAAAGACTATCGAATTTACTCACTAATCAGTGAACGTGATGTCTTGAACTGTTCAATTTTTTGTGTAAATCAAGACAATAGAATTCACATAAGATTTTTCAGAACATATTTGGCTCTTACGGTTGTGCCCATTTTGGCCCTGGACAATTCCCGATTTCATGAGTGCTTTAAAGAACTAAGCCTAATTATTCTCATAGAAACGGCTCTTTCACACTCATATAGCTGACTTCCCATTAAGAGTATCCTGCCATACTTGGATTTCTAAGATATGAGAATTATTAAAAACGTAGCTAACCCTAGATAACGGTGCAGGCATCACTGTTGTATCCTATGAATGAGTAGGAGAAGTTATCTCCGCAGTGATACTATTGAGTCACACACAATTTCGTTGTCCCTTTGAATTTAGATCTTGGAATCTCCAATCAACCAGGTAGGGTTCCATTGAGACAACTCTTAAATGATAGGCTTAAACCTCATTGCCCTCGGTACGTTCATTTGTTTTCTAGTCAACAACCCTTAGGTAACGGATCTGTATTTTATTTTTGACCTTATTTATTGCATATACCAACTTCAATTGAGAACAAGTATTGTATGAAATTCTGTCTACGATCATCAATTCAAGATTTACCATACTACTCGATGCCCTTTCTATTAATATGACTTCTAGCACAGAGTTCATAATACAATTAATATGTGAGTAATTACAAAAAATACATCTTCCCCCACAATTATATGACAATCTAGACTTTGTTCACGTAATTTTCATTATCATAAACACATTGATAAGCCCATACTTGTCATAACGCACTATGTCACGCCATTTCTATTGGAAGAAGAGGCTAACAAAATAAGAAATTATCTCCAATAGATAAATTCCCACATAGAGTAATTGATAACTCACACGTTAACGCTTCAAGTTTCGGATAACAAATGTTAATATGACCTTTGAATAAAAGGACCTTACACTATATTAGGAAAATCAAATTGTTTCAAATATTAAGACCTTAGAAGAGAATCTGAAACGTTATAGCCACTCTTTGCTGACATCCAACACATAGAGTGGGACACAAATTTACGAATTCTTTCACAATTTAGAATGTCGCAATTGGCAACTAATGGCTTTTGCCTGACGAACATCTGACAACGTAGAGCACCAAATCAATTAGGATACTCCCTCTCATCGAGAGACTCAAGTTTATGTCATCCACTCCCATCTATATTAAATCTTCCAAGATTTAGATTAAAAGGGTTTTCACATAAATAGAAAAATAACATATGTATTTTCTTTCAATGCTCAATTAACTAAAATAATATTCTCAATCGTGCCAAGAAACGAAGGAAATCACTTTGATTTGAAACCAAATGAAAATCCACGTGATAAATCCTGTCACAGGCAGCTATCCAATATCGAACCCTTCATACCAGCTTCCTTGAATGCTTGATTATTTTGTCACGTTACACGATAAATGGCTAGAAATTGTGTCTAAAAAGCAGAGTACTGTAGGGGCAAACAATATAATATTCAACCTATCTTTAAAGCCCCATTAGCAAAACACAATCCCAACACAAGCAAGTAAATAGCAATCGGAAGTGTTTGTTCGAGATAAATTAATCTCTACAGAAAAACAAAAGACCCGGTAGGAAAGCTTGTAAATACGCCAAAAAGATTACAAAAATGAGGTGTGTTTGTTGATGGGAAATCAGAGGGTTGAGGGAAACAAGTGAAAATAAGATTTGCGATAATCAACTATTTTTTTGAGCTTATAGATGAGATCCCTCTCTTGTCCATTGATTCAGACCAAAAGCATTATTGATCACAAAAATAACACGTGGGGGTTATTTATTTATTTTTTTCCAATGAGTGTCATTTCTATTGGACACTAATTAACCAAGTATTGTGTCGCCGTAAATTAATGACAGGTTAGTATGGAAAAATCTGTTATACGCTGTTCCTATTCAATGGGGCCAGGAAACATGTTATAGAAAGACACCATTTTATAAAGCAAAACAACTCCTCATTTGAAGTAGGGTTTGGACCTTTTGGTAACGGTCATCCCATCTGTTAAAAAGCACTGTGATTATTTTCCTTTTTCAAATAGGTGTGTTTTCGTTGAAAAACTGCAAAACAGTATGTCTATTATTCATAGACTTTACAAGAACAGGTTTTTTTGTTTTACCAAACGGCACGTTGGAAATAATGATTTTGAGTAAATGGGGAACAACTAATTTGGCCAGGAAACCAAAACCAAGTATCATACCAACTTACAAAGCCATTAGCCAACCGACAGTATTATATTGTTTTAATAGTTTTGCATGCAAATAGTTTTTAAAATCCAAGAGTTGTGACGACTTTTGCCTCATGACTCTTAACTAACTTCTATATCAACCAAAACAAAATTAATAGTGCTGTTTCGGAAACAATATAGAATGTCATTCCATGCATGCATAAAATGATCAACCATGCCAACCAATCTTCATTCACAAAATTTAGATCTCATCCACATGAAACTATTTTTATGTGCTCGTGAAAAAAGACGATAAGGGTTTTTGTACATTTGGAATCCAAACACATGAATCACGTATCATAAAATGCATACACACAAAAAGTTTATACTTGTCATAAGATTGTTAGAAAAGTTGTGTGTACTTTTTGTATTACCGTAACATAAACGACGAAATCAAAGATAATGAAATCACAGAAAAATAGAACCTGAAAATCGCATGGAAATGATCAAGTCTAGTATTAGACACTATATCTTTAAAACAAATTTTGCCCTCCCTACAGTGCTCAAGATTTGAATGAGCGCTTGTTTCCCAGGATAAAATGATCGAATTTCACCTAAGTAGCATTCCAATCGATGGGCTTAGCGAACCAAATAATGAACTTGTAGTCTCTCATATGAAATTCAAAACTTTAAATAATAAATGAAAATCAATCAAAAAATATTCTAAAATGTGTCTCTCCAAAAGTCCATGTTAACAAATGGAGGAAACACCATTATATAGAAGAATTCGTGACTATTAGGAATAGTCATGAAAGGAAGTGACATAACTATTCATCTGAATAGATTTTATTGACTAGACACAACTCTATACTAATTAATAACCCATTAAAATTATATAAAATTTAATAAAAATAAATTCTATTTGAATTTCTTCAACTAATATTAAATGAAAATTAATAGCAGTCAATTCTTCATTCACTCCATAATGGTAACACCATTTTTTCAACATAAAGTGTACCTTGTCCTTGGCCAGGTAGTCCCATTTACAGGGTGAAAGACAAAAGGATCTCTAGTTGCGTGACGGCCACCAATCACGCTCTTATTTTTTTGTTGGGAGAAGCAGTTTATTTTTTATTTTTTATCGAGGGCTCCGTTTTTAGGATTTTGATGCTCTAAAGCATCATTTATGGAATTTTTCTATTGATTTCTCTTGGCCGAGTGACCTGTCTCTCAGAAGGTTGAGTGCCAACCATTAAGAATCTGATTGGCTATGTACCAAGTAGATGAGTATTGACCGGACAAATATCGAATAACTAGTCACCAAATAAAGGCCTCAAATTTGGCCCAACCCCTAGAGTACATAGGATTAGTTAAACGAGGCCAGTCCAAAACAAACAAACGTTGGGCCTTAGGACCCAACTAATATGGAGTGATCTTTCCTTTCAGGAAAAATTATTTAGTTTTCTTGAGATACCGTTATTTAATATTTCAATAAACAACAACTAAAACTCTTTTATATTTTAAATAAGTCTATTAACACATCACGTTATATATTTAGTAGTAAATCATGTCCGTACTAGCGTATTATTCACGCTTATGACACTATTAACAAAATTAAATTCATGTTAATATTCTAATTTAGCTATTAGCATGTTGTATTGTGTGACTTTTTCTTTATAGTGACCCTCAGCCGTTAGGAGAGCTCTACACTGTTGTGTATTGTCATATAAATTGGTCAGGACCACCCAATCTTTTTTGGAGAATCCAAAAGTAAGTATTCATAGATATTAATTAGTTTAGAAAAATAGAGTATTCAAATGGAGAAAGAGAGAGATAGATAGAAGTGATGGGCATTAATGTACATTTTTGTTACTTTTTTGAAAGTTGTGGGGCCAATAAAAAGTAGTTAAGATTGTTTTGTATCTTTTTATAATGAGTCTGAGCCATTAGATTAAATCAATCTTAGCCGCTGTTATGAAAATATATTTTGAGGTGTCACGTCCTCAATTCTTAACATTATAATAATATATTTAATTATAGCACAAGTTCTCATAAGTCTCTCCAAATAATCAAAATGTTAATCATAAGTCAAGATAATCCAAGTTTTAGCAATTTACGAAGGCCAGTTTTAAAATATTATATTGAAATTAGGATATTCAAGTCAACTAGAGTTATGACATACCTTCTTCAAAAAAGTGGATAAAAAAATGTCAAGTAACTCTACGGATGCAGCTCATAGAATATCATGCAAAAATTTAAGCACTTCATGCCAAATCCGAGGTAAATGTTAGGAATTGTACCTGAAAAATAAATAAGGGTTGAGCTAACGAACTCAGTAAAAAAATTCTATGCAAATCTTACGTGAATATGGAATGTCATGACATAAAAAGTAAACAATAATATACAACTTCAATGAAAAATATTACAAGATACGTTAATATGTATGAATTTTTACCAAATCCTTTTCGGATCGGAGTCAACTCTTCTTAGGCTATTTCTTTATAATTTTTCTCATTCTCATTAGGTAACGCTTTCAAATTTGCATTAATGATATCTCATGCCTAGTATACCCGTAGGATCCTAGTTCCGTTTCCTAGCAATCCCTTTGAAGAATCTAGTTCAATACTTCCCTAGCATCCCCACCGGATTCTAGTCTTGTCCCCTATCAATTCCCTCTGAAAATCTAGTCCGAAACATTCCTAGCATCCCTGTAGGATCCTAGTCCACACATTCTAGCATTCCCATATGGGAGTCTAGTCCGCATATTGCGTCATCTAACATATCAAGCACAATAAAACCATGGAGTATTTCCACTCCCTTAATATATCAATCGAGACTTAGAATCAAATGGATAAGATGCATCATTTCTGCTAAAGGAAGTCATACGACGACTCTTCCAAGTGATAAACATGGGATCCAGCACCTAATATGATAATCATTCAAGCTAAGAACACCCAACACATATTCAAACATACTCAAATCCTTAACACAAAGGGTAAATGCACAATACACCAATAACAAGTCATAATCGAGTAAGAAAATCAAGAAAAAAATCTAAGGTTTGAGCTCAAATGGTGAAACCCTAACTTGAATGGTGGAGAGAAGCTCAACCAAGTCCTCTCAAAGTAAAAGCTCACCTCTAAGTGCTTGAAATCAAAGGATAATGAAGGATCCTTGGAGAAATTTGAGAGATATTTAAGTTTGATCAAGGATTTAAGGGTGCAGACATGAAAATATGGGTTTCTTAGAGAGAGAAAAAGAGAATATCTGATTTTGGGGTGTATAGGTTGTGTAAAAAAAAATCTGGTTCGACCTTTTTAAATCCGCACGTCCACTTGCCTGACTGGTCACGGAAAAAGGACAAAGGAGCCTAACTGGTCATGTAAGGCTACTGACGAAAAATATGCTACCCGCTTGGCCGGTCACAGAAAGAGGCCAAGAAGCCTAACCGGTCACATCGACTTACTGACCAAAAATTGTATTTTCGCGTGACTGGTTCCTACTTTGACCAGTCATCCAAACTCCTTATTTATTCCTCCCCTCTTTACCAAAACTCGTCCAAATCATCGTTCATCTCATCCAACCCATATTGATGTCCATTTTAATTACCGTAAAACATTCTAAATACTAAAATGAGACAGGTCCTTACATCCTTCCCCCTTTAAAGAAATTTTGTCAATGAAATTTTAAAAGAACTAAAATGTCAACACTTTCCAACCATGTCAAACCGACACACTATACAAGCAACATGCGAATTAACAAGTCGATCCCATTTTAATTAGTTATGTCTATTTCACTTTTACAAGTCCGCAAACTTTAACAAAGATGTCCAAACAATGTCCAATTGCATATTAAAGACAATGACTCAACAAGTCCCATAATTAGGTGACACGTATCAACAAGTTCATGCATCAACAATGCTAAATTGCCGTGTAAAGTCCATGACTTAACAAATCTACGCGAATCAAATTCAAATCAGTGAAAACAATGCCAACAAGCATATCACAATAGTCAATCAAATCCCAAACAAGCTCGAGTATTTCTCCCCTATTTCATCTTCTCGTTCCCATGTCGATTCCTCTCGTCCCTGGTTACTCCTCAACACTCATACTAATAGGATAGTCTTACCTCGAAGCACTTGCTCACGAGTATCAAGAATACATATCGGTTCTTCTCTGTATGAGGCATTGGCTTCTAAATCAAGTTCAGACCACTCAAGTACATGAGACGGGTCCAGTTCATACTTTCCCAACATTGACATGTGAAAAACGTCATACACACCCAATAATTTTGGTGATAGAGCCAAACAGCACGCCACTTCTCCATTTCGTTCAATAATGTCAAATGACCTAATATACCGTGGCGAAAGTTTTTCTCTTCGCCCAAAGTGCGAAAAACCCCTTCGGGGTGAAACCTTCGAGACTACATGGTCCCAAACCTCAAATGACAAAGGGCAATGACAACGGTCGTCATGGTTCTTCTGTCGGCTTTGCACGGTAAGCAGTCTTTGGCGAATCAACTTAACTTTTTCGGTATTCCTATCTTGTGCGGCCACAAGACGTTGACGAATCACTTTCATACTTTTGGCGGTCTTTCCAATCAAGTCCAGGCCCACAATAGTGGTCTCCCCCAATTTCGTTCGACATATGGGCGATCTACACGGCCTACCGTACAAGGTCTCGAATGGTGCCATCTCGATGCTAGATTGGTAACTCTTGTTATATGCAAATTCAACAAGTGGCAAATGATCCTCCCAACTACCTCAAAAATCCAAGACACAAGTCTAAGGCATATCTTCCAAAATCTGGATTGTTTGTTTAGATTGTCCATCCGTTTGTGGATAATAAGCGGTACTAAACAAAAGACTCGTACCAAGTACTGCTTACAAGTTCTGTCAAAACCGTGCGGTAAATCTCGGATCTTGATTGGAGACAATGGACACAGGAATTCTTTGGAGGTGGATAATCTTGCGAATATATAAACGGCTAAATTTTTCCAAAGAATCGATCACCCAAATAGGTAAAAAGTGAGTGGTCTTTGTCAGACGATCAATAATCACCCATATTGTATCATGCTCACTCGGCGATTTCGGCAAACTAGTAACAAAATTCATGGTCACATTCTCCCACTTCCATTCAGCCATTGGTAGTTGTTGCGATTTCCTAGTTGGTCGTTGATGTTCGGCTTTTACTTGCTGGCACGTAAGACACCGTGATACAAACTTCACCACATCTTGTTTCATCCCAGACCACCAAAATTGCCAACGCAAATCATGGTACATCTTCGTACCTCCTAAATGAATGGCTAAAGGTGAATGGTGAAACTCCCTCAAGATATCTTCCCGGCACGAAACAGGCACAAATAACTTGCCTTGGAAACATAGACTTCGATCGGCATGCATCATCCATCCCTCTCTAGCACTGCCACCAAAGAACTTCTTTCGTAACTCATTCGTTTCCTCATCACATTGTTGGGCTTCAACTACTCGAGTTGATAACCCTGAATGTACCATCAAATTGCACAATGTTATCCCTTCCCAGATTTCCTCAAGATATGTTGTATAAAATCCCAAGTCTTGCATCATCTTCCATTCACGAATCGCTAAGCTCGCTAAATGAGTCGATTTCCTACTCAAAGCGTCTGCTACCACATTAGCCTTTCTCAGGTGATACTGCAAGTCAAAGTCATAATCTTCCATATGCTCCATCCATCGACGTTGTCGCAAATTCAACTCCTTTTGAGAAAATAAATACTTCAAACTTTTGTGGTCGGAGAAAATCTCAAACTTCTCACCGTACAAATAATGTCGCCAAATCTTCAAGGTAAATACAACAGCTGCAAGTTCTAGATCATGAGTGGGATAATTTCGCTCATGAGTCTTTAACTACCGTGATGATCCATAGAACACTACCTTGTCCGATTGCATCAAAACACACCCAATTCCTTCTCTCGAAGCATCAAAATATACTGAGTAACCCACTTCTTGCTCTAGAACAATCAAAATCGGAGCGTTGGTCAAACGTCTCTTCAACTCCTCAAAAGCTGCCTCACAAGCCTCATTCCACACAAAACAAATTCCCTTGCATGTCAAGTGTGTCATCGGAGCAGCTAGACGAGAAAAGTCAAGAACAAAACGGCGATAATACCAAGCTAATCCCAAGAAATTTCGAATCTCAAAAATATTCTTCAGTTGGGGCCAGTTCATCACCGCTTCCACCTTCCCTAGGTCAATGGACACACCACTTTTTGAAACCACATGCCCCAAAATTTGACCTCAGACAACCAGAACTCACATTTGCTAAGTTTGGCATACAGGCTATGCTCTCTCAAAATTTCTAAAACAATTGCGAGATGAGACTGGTGCTCTTCTTCCATAGGTGAATAGATCAATATGTTATCAACAAAAACGACAACAAATCTATCAAGGTACAGGCGGAAGATACGATTCATAAGATCCATGAATGTCGCCGGAGCGTTTGTCAAGCCAAAAGGCATAACCACAAACTCATAATGCCCATAGCGTGTACGAAATGCCGTTTTCGGAATGTCTTCCTTTCGGACCCTCAACTGGTGATAGCCCAATCTCAAATCGATCTTAGAAAAGTAGGTTGCTCCCCGAAGTTGATCCAATAGATCATCAATTCTCGGCATTGGGTACTTATTTTTCACGGTAATGTGGTTTAATTTTCGATAGTCTACATAGTCGCAAAGATCCATCCTTTTTCTACGCAAATAAGGCTAGTGCTCCCATGGAGATGTACTAGGGCGAATAAATCCTAAATCTTGCAACTCTTGTAATTGTACCTTCAACTCTTTCAACTCAGCCGGTGCGAAATGATAAGGAGGCATAGAGGTAGGAGTGGTACCTGGAACCAAATCGATAGTAAATTCAATCTCTCTTTCTAGAGGCAAGTTAGGCAACTCAACTGGAAACACATCTGAAAAATCTCGAACTACTAAAGGTAGCTCTCCATGGTTTGGCATGTCTTCATCTAACGTCAAACTAGCTAGAAGTGCATAGATGGACTCTCGCTCTCGAGATCCCCACAAGTAAGGTTCCAACGGCTCTCGTCGTTCTCCAAAGAAATCAAAACAACCCCCTTCAGGTGAACAAATACGGACTCGA
>JABCMJ010002855.1:0-20018 GCA_014822125.1 Arbutus unedo
CTTGCGACGGCAGTGTTCTCCGTCGCCAAAGGTATACCATTTGCGACTGGCCGAAAGCCGTCACAAAAGGTATTTCATACCGTCGTAAAACCTATTGCGACGGCAACTTCCCGTCGCAAAATATTTTTGCGACCTAGGCAATAGCGACCCCCACTTTACCGTCGCAAAGCCGTCGCAAAAGCCTTTTTGCGACGGCCTCGTGACTTTTGGCGACGGGAAGAGTTTGACGCAAAAAGTCTTTTTTCTAGTAGTGTGAGTATAATATGACAATTTATTGAAGACATAATACAACGTCGTGTTGTCGTATTATTTCTTTTCCTTTTTCTTTAGTCACACTTGACTATTCTTGTATTAATTCTCAGTTTTTAATAATTAATTTTGTTTTTCACAATATGATACGGCACTTGTAGGTGCCTCAAAACACAGGCTATAATAGGGCACTTCCTTTAAGCATAATATATTGGGTCATTTCTACTCCTTTAATTGGGCATCCTCATACTTAAGGCCAAATCTATAGACATTTTTTTCAATGATATGCGATTAACTTCATCATTGAAACAAGAAAAATAATTTATATTAGGTGAAGATAGGCGAGTGTAATCGCAAAAAAAGATCTTAGGCATGACTCGAGTGATGTGTTATAAGACTTTAACATCCCGAAACCTAATAAATGTCTTCTGATCACATAGTCGTCAATGTCGAATTATATCAATTTTTTGCAAAAATGAAAGAATTGATAAGACTTTAAATCTTAACAGTTCAGATCGAGCATCATAAAAATTGGTTTCGCAATTGTCTTTTAATTCTGTACGTTCAACCTACTTGTTTGTAAACTAAGTCTTGTGTTGTGATTGACTGTATAGTAGTCACGCGAACGCGACACAATCGTAATGATCGAAACCGTTGATGTTTTTATGCTTTTCAATTATATCATTCTTGTAAATTTTGAGCTGAATCGGGTTTAGAAAACCTATTCATCGGAACACTATTATGACAATTTCTATCCGATGATTTTGGGGCACTTTTATAAAATTGCCTCATCAAGTAGTTAATGAGGCATTACATTTTTCATAGGGTATTTTCTTAGAGACATAATACTATGTCGTTTTGCTGTACATTTTGTTTTCATTTTTTTCTTCACTACACTTTAATGTACCAAATTTAATCTCAAATTTTAAAAATTGAATTAAATTAAAATTGTCACCATCTATTAAGGCACTTGTAATTGCCTCAAAAGTTTAGGTATAATATGGCACTTCTACACAATTCATGATGTCTTCTCCATAAGCACTCATAGTTTCAACTTCTAAGGATATGAGGGGTATTCTTGAAAAGTTAATCTTTTTAGTAGTAATAATTGTATTTCCTTAATAAGTTGAAATTCAAAAAACGGACAAACAAATTGAATAAGAGATGGAGTAGTTTTTAAGCCAAAGCTTTTAGAGGGAAAACTCCAAAGAATGAAAACAAATGAAAATCAGGAAATAGTGCTAAAAGCTACCACCCTTTTTTCCCCTTTTGTTTGAATAGCCAAAATATGGGATCTGGAATGTTTCCTCGCCATCACACACTTACACAACGACCATCAGGGATCTTGATTGTGACTGTGATTTTAATTGGAGTGGGATGGCAAGCGGCAGCCATGGCGGATCTTCTCTCGGCATTTTGATTTCGCACAAGTGTAAATCTCGGTAATTTTTTTCCTCTTTAATTTGATGCTTCCTATTTCTTATTGGATGCGGGTTTGTTAATTGATTTATCTAAAAGAAAAATTTGTGCATGTAAAATTTATCCAAAGAGGTAGTGACCTTTGTGAATCACTGCTTGCAAGCAATTATGAATGGAAAAAAATGATCACATCGGGCAACGAGGTTCGAATTTTTTTTTAACTTTTAACGTCAATTAATTTCATGATCTTTCTACTTCTTGACTCTAACTTCAATTCTTTTGTTTGTCTAGCCTTAAAACACAAGGAGGCCCTCTTTGGTTTTACCCTTTTACTCCTCCAAGAATATTTGTATATGGCCTATTTTGTAGTCCTTGGATTTACTAACACAAGCAAATGTGGCACATTTCATGCATCTCATTTACACTTCTGTTGTTTGTTGTAGGTATGGAACTCGTGGAGAAAAAGTTTGGCATGTTGCCTTTGAGAGAGGGGTGCCTCAATTATATAGAAGGATGTGTGAAAAACTTTTGCTTGTTTGAACGCCGTTGTATTTTTGCAGCCCATTTGTTGAGAACAACTTTTATTGAGATATGAATTTTATTACTTGGGCTTAAGATGTGATTACCTCAAATGTTTCATAAAATTTGATTGAATAGTTTTTTATGGCTTGTTTATTAATTTGGTCGGATTGTTCTTTTAACCTTATATGTAGATTATGATATACGAAGTTGTGGCATACCATTAGAACGAAACTATATATATAATTTTTTTTCGACAAATTATAAGAATACAATAGCATTCACTAAATGTTATCAAAAGTGAATGGTATAATTGTATATTATAATGTTCAATGAATGTTAGACAAACATTTGAAGTATAGCGTTCAATGAATGCTATCAAAAGTTAGAGACTTTTAATAACATAGGCTAACTTGGCATTCTTATGAATGCTATCTTTTACTTTCTATAGTGTCCTTTGCATGCTATAGAATGTAACATTTGTTGTAGTGATATGTCACATTGATACTAAATATTGTATTAAAAATAAATTTAAATTTTTTATGACAACACTAGAAAATGCCTTGATAGGTAATACACACTACAACAATGAACACTTGTTAAGACATCAATAACTATCTCAATAAAGGACCTAGAAAAACTCTTGAGGTTCCTCAAAGTAACTCATTTGAATGTCTTAATAAGTCATCTACACAACACTTAGAAAATGTCTGGATAAATAATATATGCGCCACCTAGAAGTGATGGAAGAAAAAACTCTTGAGTGATGGAAGAAAAAACTCTTGGGACTCCTCAAAGTGCCTAATTCGAATGCTTTAATAAGTCATTTATGCAGCACTTAGAAATGCAGCAGAGAAAAGGCTCTTGAGGCTATCCAAAGTTCTCATTCGAATACTTTAATAAGTCATCTATGGGGCACCTAAAAGTGTCGCATAAAAGAGCATTTGAGGCTCCATCAAGTGCCTCGTCACAAGTGTCACGTTACCCCTATAGCTGCAACGATACAAACGGTACTAAGGCATAGTGCCCCAATAGGTAAGATGCCCCAATAGGCTCCTTATTGAGGTAGTTATGAATGCCCTAATAAGTCTTTTTTGTTATAGTGCAACGATCATTCCTTAAATTGATTACGATCAGCATAAACTTCAACATCACAATGTACTAGCAGCAGAAACCAAACAAAGTGCCAACATCACAGTGATCGTGATACGTTTTTGTACGCTATGTATTAAGTCTCTTTTATTTGTTATGTGATAGGAGTGAAGTTCTTGGGTCGTTAATTACAACATTTACAAAGTAATAGGAGTCAAGTTATAGCTATTTTTTGTGAATTTTCATGTCATTTGTCCATTTCAAGACTTGTCATAGAATGCATATTTTCTTTGTCCTAATTGACTACTTACGTGGTGATCGAGTGTTTATTCAAATTAAAATATTTTTTTCTTGTGCATGTAGGTTTGTGGGTTAAAATTCAAGATTGGTGTTTTGTGACTTTTGACTAAAGACATAAATAGATGTACATATGACCGTATGCTGGTTGGACATAGTTGAAGACTTTCCTTGATGCACATTGTTTTTTTTTCTTTTTGTTAAGACTTGTAGTCTTCTTTTGAGATACATATGTTAACATAATACTCTATTTTGAAATATTTTTGGGTATGTACATTATTATTTTGTGACTTTTGACTAACAACATCGAGAGATGAACATGTATATGTCAGTGCCGATCGGATATATATAGTTGAAAACTATTTCCTTAACATATATTGTTGCTTTCTTTTTGGTTGTCAAGACTTGTAGTTTGTTTTGGGATATAAATGTTAATATAATACTTCGTTTTGGAATATTTGTGGTTATGTTTGTTTTAAAATATAATACTTCATTTTGGAATATCCGTGGTTATGTTAATATAAACTATAATACTTGTAGTTAGTTTTGGGATATAAATGTTAATATAATACTTCATTTTGGAATATCTGTGGTTATGTATATTGTTTTGAAATGAGTATTTAATTCCTTTAGCATTTATCCCTTATAGTTTGGTATGAGATTAATGTTATCAATAGTGTTTGGGATAGGCTTATATGAGTTTGCAATAATACAACAAACAAATGTCAGGTAAAACTATGTCTTCTATAGCGTTTCTGACATGCTATGAGATATCTTTTTTGTTGTGGTGGTACTAAAACATCATATGAATAAAAATTATTTACAATTAAAAAGATATAGTATGATTAATATCTTTGAACCATACTAATTGGATCATTTTGGTAACTACCAATTTATCATAATATAGATATATATCCAACAAAAACTTGATTTTACATAACATTAGTCGAATAATAAACAAAAATAGTATTTACATTCAGTCATCACAAAAACAAATGCCCGGTACAAATATACCTTGGTTCACAGTCTTTTGTAAATGAAAGACAACATCGATTTTAAAAGGCATACATAAATTTATCATGTAGAATACCAGTTATACACAAACTTGGCAAAATAAAGTAAGACTACTCTATTTTATTTCTACTTTTTGCAGAAAATCAATAATGGTACAATACACACCATATACATACATCACTATACTCATCGTACATGACCATGAAAGTTTCTCTATGCGCGGTTGAATCCCATAATCCACGAATATATCTAAACCTAAGTTCATCGTTAAACCATAATAATATGCAACACAAAATCATAATCATCTAATAAATATTGATCATGATACAAATCTGCCCACGGACTAAAAGATTGTATCCTTTGCATTAAGGTGAGATGAGGATGTGGGAGTGCTGACTTATCAGAAACTTACTTTCATAGAATATCATAAAAAGCAAGAAACTGATTCTATAACAATTATTGCCGTAACATTAATCGGCACTAAACATAGCAAAAAACGTATATACAGTAATTTAACTAATTATATATATAATTAGTGGCTCCCAATAATATATAATTCATTTAAGCCAACAAACTCATAAAATTAAATTGTGAACTCATTTAGACAATGATGGAAATTCATGAAGTTTATAATATTGAAGCTTTGATACTACATGAAAGATTTCTTAAATGGCGTTAAATAATTAACAACCTACAATTATGCCATAATATTGAACTATCATGATATCACAAATTAAAATATTATGTGAAAATAAAATAAACAACAGCAACATAGCTGCATCCATATAAACTCTGTGCAAAACTTAAAAGACTCTATAATTAATCACAGCGTTCATGATTTTTCAATGGGCATTGAGCCGTAGGTGGAAGACAAGTTTCTCTCACTTAGTTTATTTTCTAGCAATTTTGTCACCTCAATTTGATGGAAGACCATATGCACTTTTATAAGTAGAGAAATGACTAGTTTTCTAGTTAAACTGTAATTTCTACTTCCCATAGTATAAGTCTTATTGGAAACCATATGCATATCACGTAAGCACGATGTATAATTTGATGTACAAGTGCAACGAGATGTGTTAATAAACTTATTCAATTAGATGTGGTTGAAGTGTTTTTTTCTTTTTTTGATCATATGTTGTACAGAGGTCAGGGATTGGAGGTCAACATCTGTGTTGTTAGTGGAAATAGAATTATCAGAACTGCTCATGCGGAAATGAATTGTTTTTGGTTAATGATTGCATTTGGTTTTATCATAATTTATGGAACCGTTGAAGTTTATAAAATTTCTATTGACACATCCTACACAAATTCAAGTACTTGTGATTTAGTTACTAAATCCATCTTAAAACTTTAAATAATTTTATTTTAGTTTCCTCAAAAAATCAAGTTATTTTATATTTTTCTTACTCCATGCTCTTTATTTTAAAAAAATGGCACCCCTAATAATTCAATTTGTTATTTTCAAGTGGACTTTTTCTAAATGTCTGATTAATTTATATTTCCTACTGATTATGCGGTACCTACCCTTTGAGGTGAGCGATAATTCCACCTCCACTTTGCATGTTCCAACTAATTAATGAAAAAAATTTGAGGTCACATAAGGTAGCTTAAAAGTCTTTGCATGTACTCAATCTTTCTCCGCTGGTTCATATTTAGATTTTTCTATGTGAAATTTACTTAAAGCTCTTGTGATTCGAGAAGAACTCAAACTGTTCACCATATAAGTAGTGTGTCCAACTCTTAAGTGCAAAGACGACCGCCGCCAACTGTAGGTCATGTGTGGAATAATTGCGCACATAATTCTTCAACTGACGAGAACCATATGCCACAAGTCTCTCATCCTTCATCAACATGCATTCCAACCCATCTTTGGAAGCATCACAATAAATTGAGTATCCCTGTTCTCACTACGGAACCACCAAGAGTGGAGCTAATGTCAACCTTTTCTTTAATTCTTAGAATGAATTCTCATATGCTTCATTCCATACAAATCTGATCCCCTTTCTAGTACGTCATGTCATAGGAGTTGCTAGTCGTGAAAAATTCCCAACAAAACGCCAGTAGTAACCTACTAAGCCTATAAAACTCCGAATTTCAAAGACACTCTTGGGTCGCTCCCAAGTCAACACTACCTCTATCTTTGACAAATCTACTGCCACTCCTTCGCTTAATACCTCATGCCCCAGAAATTTCAACTTGGAAAGCCAAAATTCACACTTAGAGTATTTATGTCACGCCCTCGATTTTTAATATGATAAAGGTCATACTGATATTAGTAAAATTCTTACCAACTCACCACATACCCAAATTTATTGTCACTAAAACATGGCATTTTTAGAGAAAGTTACATCATCTGAGTTAAAATATCAAGAATGATTTTAGTATACATTCTTTCCAAAATAAAGACTACAAAATGTTTATGACACTCATATGCACTTTTCCAAAAAGACATATCGTCAACATGCACTCCCTGTTCCTACTTCAGTATTACACCTAAAAAGAAAGAAGGGCTGAGCTACGTAGCCTAGTAGGGATATCTACACCAACATCATGTGAATATGAGAAATCAAGCACATAAGATGATCATGAAACAACAACACGAGCACGAGCATGTGCTTACATATAGCGCAAGATAAGCGTGAATGACATACTCAACCATCTTACTACACCGTTTATTTCCTATTGAGTCCTAACTGAATATCGATTCGTTCTCCATTCCATAACTTATATTCTCTCACTAAGTCGTTTGTCATCTCACCAATCACACGAGAGTAGTCAACACATCATATCAAATTTTCAAACCTCAACATACCAAGGTCACTACGACGCACTCGAAAATCATGCTAACACACCTATAGCATAGACATATCATTGCACGAATTGTTCAACCGATACCCAATTCACGCGTATCTTCATATCTTTATCCCAGTGATTTAATTGTCCTTCCCAATACGACATCCAAGGTGAATAAACATAGCATTTTCATTCCCATCAATATCAATGTATATTTATAATATGACACACATCCGATGGAGACTAGACAAGTCATCCTCTTATTTCATAATTTCATAGATGTATATCCATATCTCACATTTCAAGCACCAATATATAGCACAAGTGAGATCGCAAGAGTAAAACATTAATAATCCAAGTGTAAGCATTTAATAGCTTCGTAATAATTATTAATAATTCCTCAATTCATCCAATGCATACCAAGACTTATGTGTATCTACGCCATATTCTCATCAAGTGTCAAATTGTCATACCTGACTTCCTCCCGAATGGAACCTATCTATGTCATTCCTAACTCTCCCATGAAGGGGTCTAGTATACTCCTAGCATACCCAAAGGGATCAAATACATTTTCAAATCACCGTCCTAGCATTCCTGAGTAGGAGTCTAGTACACTCCTGGTATACCCAGAGGGATCCGGTACATTTTCAAATAACTGTCCTAGCATTCCCGAGTGGGAGTCTAGTAAACTCCTGGCATACCCAAAGGGATCCTATACATTTTCAAATAACCGTCCGAGCATTCCCAAGTGGGAGTCTAGTACACTCCTCCTAGTATTCCCGAAGGAGTCCAATTCGACATTCACATATGTCACGTGTCCCACATCAATCATCTCGTATTATATCGGCGTCCCCCTATGTCATGCGTCACTTAACCATAGTCTAGTTTCATTTAAGCAACATCATAGATCATATGTTCTATAACTTTTCTTGTGCCTAACCTGTCATTCAAATATATATCATAGGATTCTGTACAATCCCAATAACCAATGAAAAACTAACAATGAAGGTGCAAAAGTGACAAACACTGTAAAGTGGGATAGAAACAAAAAATGGAGGCATGTGAATAACCATCTGCCAACGAGTCATCAATTACCCCCTGTCATTTCAAGACCAAAACATCTCATGACTAGTCCCGTTCCGTTACAATGCATCATACATCTCTATCTCAAACCACCACTTGACCTAACGCCATCTGATAAGACAGAGCCCCAACATCACCCTAGGAAATAAGGGAACTCCTCAAGACACTAGAGTCAAGTGAAACTATTTTCTGGAAATAGAGTCATGAAAGACAAACTTAAAGAAGAAAGGACATCTCATCTCACCGTCCCACAATGGAGTCCAAACCATAGTCAAACATAAAGATACTCCTTAGACAACGTTTCATCTTTAGAATAGGAAGACGGACTTTGCATGAAGGGCATAGGGGTTAACACCAATGCTGAGTGTTTCCAATACTGATGTGTACTTCATAGCTTATATTAATTCTTCATAGACTTGCTCTACACAATTACACCCATTGGTCTCACGCAACGCTTTTGGGTTATACTGATAGTGTTTCATGCCTAGTATTCCCGTAGGATCCTAATCCATTTCCCTTAGCAATCCCCTTGGAGAATCTAACTCAAAACATTCTTAGTGTTCCATGAAGGAATCTAGTCCGCATATCGCGCTATTCACGTGTTCACACACGACAAGGAATCATAATATACTTTCATTTCATCAATGTATTGACCGTGACTTTGAACATATAAATGAAAAGTCTCATCTCCCACTGTGGAGCTCATATCCTAATTCATTCACCAAATAGATGAGAAATCTAGATGGATTTACAAGTCAAACATACCCCACCATATGCTAGAACATCACAAATCATACTCAAACACATTCGAGTATTCAAAACAAAAGGTAAACCCAAATAACACCATAAACAAGTCATAAATGACTAAGAGAAACAAGATAATCCCTACCTCGAAGTGAAAATTCAAGACTTGAGCTTCAAGGTGAAACCCTAGCTTTAATAGTGGAAGAGAGCCCAATCATGTCTTCTCCAAGTGAAATACTCCACTCCAATAGCAAAATCCCAAAAAATATAAGGAGATACTTGAAAAAGTTTGAATGATCTTGAGGTTAGATCATGTATTTGGGTGGAGAGTGAGTAGAGGTAAGGGTTTTCTAGAGAGAGAAAGGGAAGAATTCATATTTGGAGCTTAGACATTATGTTCCAAAAAAATCTGATTCGTCCTTTTAAAATCGCGTTTTTTTACCTTCTTGACCGGTCACGGAAATCCCATGCAAATCCCATAACCGGTCACCCATAACTACTGACCAAAAATTTTTAAATTTTTATTTTCGCGTGACCAATCACCCAAGCCCTTTCTCAACCTCCTGACCGGTCACCCTCCCTTCTTCACTCTTCACCTCTTCATCAACATTCATCTTTTTCATCATCCAATCTCATCCAAAACATATCATAATCAGTTTTAATCATCGTAAAACAATTCAAACACCAAAATAAAAACAAAAAAAATTCCGAACCCTTACAATTTAGCATAGAGAGAATTCTCTCTCAAAAGTTATAGTACAATCCCCAAGTGCTTCTCGTGCAATTCCTCTGTTGGAAAATAAACCAATATGGCATCCACTAATACCACCACAAACTGGTCTAGAAATTCATTGAAGATCCGGTTCATTAATTCCATGAAAGTGGCAGGTGCATTGGTCAAACCAAACAGTATTACAACGAATTCATAATGACCATACCGTGTCCAAAATACTGTCTTGGCTATGTCTTCCTCTCTAACCCTCAACTGATGATAACTCAATCTCAAATCAATCTTCAAAATACCGGAGAACCTCTGAGCTGATCAAACAAGTTGTCAATTTTTGGCATCGGATATTTATTCTTCACCGTCACACTATTCAATACACAACCTTAAGTTCTCATTCTTCTTTTGAGCAAATAAGGCCGGTGCACCCCAAGGTGAAGTGCTAGGTCGGATGAAACCTTTGTCCATCAATTCCTGAATTTGTATCTTCAATTTTTTCAATTTTGCTGGAGAAAATTGATAATGTGCCACATAAATTGGAGCAGTCCTGGGCACAAGATCAACAAAAAACTCAACTTTCCATTGAGGAGGTAAACCTACAATATCTTCTAGAAAGACATCCAAAAAATCAAGAACCACCCTAGGCAACTCTCCTTGATTTTGATCCCTCTTATCATCCCATGTCACTGTCAACAGATAATGAACATTCTCTCTACCCCACAACCCATGAATTCCCGATTGAACATCTCTCCCATTTCCCTAAAACTCAAAACTATCACCCTTCGAAATAACGTCAACCAGTCCATACCTAGAAAAACGTCAAAACTACTCATATCTAATAGAATAAGGTCAAAGGAAAAAATATTATTGGCAACCTCCATCTCACAAGACTGACACACATGCCTCAGAATCACATCGCCCCCCACAAGCACCTTAATAGACAATACCAACTCCAACATACTGACCTTAAGACCCAAGGTAGTAACAAGACTAGAAGAAATAAAATAATGTGAAGCATCGGTATCGAAAAAAACTAGTCCATGTGCAAGATAAAAGTAATGTACCTTGAACAACCGGGGCTCTTCTTGTTCCCATCTATGGTGTAGCAATGGTATAAGCACGCCTCTATTTCCTTGGCTCTGTTTTACCGACTAAGCCGATGGAGCTAGCCGAGCTGCCCTGGCATGTTGAGCTAACCCAGATGGCATAGGACGATTCTACACTGAACTCCCTATACCACCACCTCTCTGCATCATCGGACAATTTTGCTACACATGCCCCTTCTTATGACATTTGATGCAAACAATTGGTCCTCTAACAACATTTGTAGTCTGCGACGATTGCACACCCTTCGACAATCTGCCCTTCTACGAGGTGGCTAGCCAAACCCAAAACAGATTATTTCACCTCGAGGAACCCTCCTTATGGACACCACTAATGGAGCAGACACAACCTGTCTCCTGTAACCTTGGAATTGAGAACTAGTCTCCCTTGGTCATTTTTTCCACCGCACAGATTCAAAATTGGTCACCTTCACAGCGTTGCGACTCCTTGTCACCAAATCAACTTCTACTATCATTGCCCCTTTCACATGATCACCATACTCCTGAATTTTCAGTGGTAAGACTTCCTCTCTAATTGCTGGCTCAAGACCCCTCTCAAACCTCTTGCATTTTAGGTCCTCATCCCCCGTTATTTCAGTTGCAAAACGAGATAAAGAAGTGAACTTGTTCTAGTAGTCAACCATTATCGTGTTGCCTTGGTTCAAATCATAGAACTCCTGTCGAAGCGAGTCATTCATTAACTCCAAAAAGTGGCGATCGAGGAAAAGACATTTGAAGGCCTCCCATGTCAACTCTTCAATATCTTAAGTGGTCTTCACCATCTTCCACCACTGATCTCCCTCTCTCGTGAATTGATAAGTAGCCAAAGAGATCTGGAACTCGTCCTTCACTACCTGTAGCATGTCCATACTCTTCTCCACCTCTTCTACCCAACTGTCATCCACAAATGGGTCGGCCCCATCAGTAAACTTGGGAGGATTCCTATGGCAGAACTCTTGCATGGAAACCATTGCTCGAGTTTCATTCTTAGGTTGGTTGTTCTGAGCTAACTATTGTATGGCCTTGGCCATAGCCCTCACGACATCCTCTTCGATAGCAGGATCTGGTGCCCCTGCAGCAACACTCCTTCCCTGACCCTGAACTCTACGAGGCAGCATTTCACTACATAAAAGGACAAGACTCGTCAGCAACACAAAACAATCAACATATACACATAGGTAAGCACGTAAAACACATACCGAGTCATGCCTTTAAGAAAGTCAAACCGATATTTTAATTAGCTTTGTTAGACTTCCAATCAAAAGACACGGTGATCAAGCGCCTCTTCTAACTAGATTTCACAAGTAGCTGCAAGGAACGTCCAAAGACAAGTCATAACAATCTAATGCATAACTCCACATAATCATGTAGACCTATAGGACCCTGACCACAGCTCTAACTATTCAAAACATGCTCTGATACCAAGTTGTCACACCCCAAACTTCTAGGGTATGAAAAAAGCAATGGAATTACTCAAACCAAAACTTAACATAACCATAATCAATAGACTAAATTAAATTTCAATAACTGATATCCAATTATCAAATAAAAAATAATCCATCATGTCTAAGTCGAATTCGAACTAACCAAAAATACGCCCACAATGGCTGAAAAAATAAATAATTAAAGCGTGATACTTCTAACTGAACTGCTAAATACAAAAATATCTCTAAAATAGAAAATCCAGATTAGCATGTTGAACCATCTTCATAAATAAATCTTAAGCCATTGTTTTCATATCATCACCTGTAAATTGTTAGTTTACAGGAAAAACATAAGCTGGAGCTTGAGTGGGATGTCATACTGAAAACATCGATATATTGAGTAAAACATACTTGTTTCAACAATATACTATGCCATTAACGATAAACCAAACAACTGAATAAATAAATAATGCTATCATGCTCTCATTTGACTCATGCATAAACAGTCTTGTACCATGGGTAGCCCACATCGGGAACCCTATCGTAGAGTTCACAAGTTACCCCAAACTTGGTAGTTTCACGGTCTCTCACCGGAGAAATCCCAAAGACTCCAAATTGAGTTCATGGGTTGCTCCGATCGTCAAGCCATTTCTTACCTGGTATCTGACATCCATGCATGATCATATGTACTAACATCAACAAATTTAGACTTATACAGTAGCCATAAATGGACAGAATGGCAAGAAACAGGCCAGGAAAAAATAAAATTTTTGTCTTTTACAAGTCGTTTGAGTGGCCGGCATCTTGCTCATGCAGCCAAAACAAATCTACCATCCAAAATATATTGCCAAAAATTTAAGGAGGTTTCTGGAGCGGCTTAGGTAAATTTTTAGAATCTGTTATGTGTAAGGGCCCGAAATTTTTATTTTATTTTATTTTGGTGTTTGAGATGTTTTACGTTGATTATAATTGATTAATATATGCTTTGGATGAGATTGAATGATGAAAAAGACGAGTAATGATGAAGAGGTGAAGAGTAAAGAAGAAAAAAGAGAGGGTGACTGGTCATGAGGCGAAGAAAGGGCTTGGGTGACCAGTCATGCGAAAATATAAAAATTTAAAATTTTTTTGTTAGCACCTATGGGTGACCGGTCACGGGATTTTGTGAGATTTCCATGACCAGTCAAGCAGGTAGAAAACGAGAATTTAAGTGGACAGATCAAATATTTTTGGAATACAACTTAAAAGTCTCAAATTAAATTTTGACTATTTCTTTCTCTTGAAAACCCTCATCGACACTCACTCTCCACCCAAATACATAATCTAACATCAAGATATTTCAAATTTCTTCAAGTATCTCCCTATATTTCTTGCAATTTTGCTATTGGAGTTGAGTATTTCACTTGGAGAAGACATGATTGAGCTCTCTTTCATTATTAAAGTTAGGGTTTCACCTTGAAGTAGGGATTATCTTGCTTCTCTTAGTTGTTTATGACTTGTTTTTTATATTATTTGGGTTTACCCTTGTGAAGACTTGAGTGTGTTTGAGTGTGATTTGTGAGTTCTAACATATGGTGTGGTATGTTTGATTTGTAGATCCATTTAGATTTCTCGTCTAGTGTGTGAATAAATTAGGACATGAGTCCACAATGTAAAATGAAACTTTTCTTTTATATGTTCAAAGTCGCGGTTGATACATTGATGAAGTCGACATAGATTACAATGCTTGTTGTGCATGAACGCGTGAATGACGTGATATGCGGACTAGATTTCTTGATGGGAATGCTTTGAACTAGATTCTTCGAGGGGATTGTTACGGGACTAGGATCCTACGAGAAAACTAGGCAAGAGATATTTTCAATGCAAACCGAAAACCTTGCTTGATGCCGATGGGTGTAGCAATGTAAATTTAGTCTATGAAGAATTGGTATAAGTTATGAAATACCTATTAGTATTGGAAACACCCGTTAGTGGTGTTAACCCCTATACCCTTCGTGCAAAGGTCATCTACTTACTTTGAGGTTGAGACGTTGTGTAGTGAGTGTTCCTATGTTTGACTATGATATGAGCTCCATTGTGGGAAGGTGATTTGCGGGGTCCTTTTTTCCTATAAATTTTTCATTTGTGATATTAATTCTAGGAAATGGTCATGAGATATGTTGGTCTTGGAATGATATGGAATGATTGGTAAGTGACACGTTGGTGGTTGACCATTCGTGTGCTTTAACTGCTTGTTTCTTGTACACTCCATAGTGGTAGTCACTTGAGTGTTAATTCACCATTGATTATTGGGATTGCATAAAATTTCATGGCTTATTATGAGCGAAGAGTCCATGGTCCGCTATGGTAGAGTAGAGATTGTCATTAGGACATTTTATTAAATGTGTATGTGAAATGTGGACTATGAGAGTCATGAAAATGACAAATTACGCATAAGAAAAATTATGGAGCATAGGGTCGACATTAGTGTTTAAGTGAAAGTAAACGGTGGTTGAGTGACACATGACCTATGTGGATACCATTGTGATACGAGATGATTGTTATAGGATAGGTGATATGCGTGGTTGTGAACTAGACTCCCCGATGGGAAGACTAGGAATATTGTGAACTAGATTCCCCGATGAGAAGGCTAGAATTATTGTGAACTAGACTCCCACTTGGGAATGTTAGTATGGTGGCTTAAAAATGTACGAGATCCCTTTGGGTATGCTAGGAATGTACTAGACTCCTTCATAGGAGAGTTAGGAATGACATGGACTGGTCCCATTTAGGAGAAAGCCAGGTATAACGACTTGAAACTTGATGAGAATGTGGCATAGATACACGCAAGTCATGGTATACATTAAATGAATCGACGGATTATGAATAATTATTACGAAGCTATTGAATGTTCGCCCTTGGATTATTATTGTTTTACTCTTGCGATCTCACTTGTGTTATTTATTGGTTTTTGAAAGGTGGGATGTGGATATACATCTATGAAATTATGAAATACAAGGATGACTTGTCTAGTCTCCATCAATGTGTGTTATACTATAAACATACGTTGGTATTGATGGGAATAAAAATGCTATGTTTAGTCACCTTGGATGTCGCATTAGGAAGGACAAATAAATCACCGGGATAAAGATATGATGATACGTGTGAGTTGGGTATCGGTTGAACAATTCGTGCATTGACATGTCTTTGCTATGTGTTTGTTAGCATGAGTTTCAAGTGTGTCCTAGTGACCTTGGTATGTTGAGATACGAAAATTTTGATATGCTGCATTGACTGCTCTCGTGTGAGGTGCGAGATGATAAATGACTTAGTGAGAGAACATAAGTTATGGAATGGAGAACAAATCGATATTCAGATAGGAATGAATAGAAAATAGACTGTGCGATAAGATGGTTAAGTGCGTCATTCACGCCTATCATGTGCTATATGTAAGCTCATACTCGTGCTCATGTGGTTGTTTCATAATTATATTTTGTGCTTGATTTCTCATATTCACATGATGTTGGTGTAGATATCCCTATTGGGCTATGTAACTCAGCCCTTTTTTCTTTTCAGGTGCAACACTGGAGTAGCAATAGGGAGTGCATATATACAACGTGTCTTTCAGAAAAGTTCATGGAAGAGTCATAAAGATTTTGTAATCTTTATTTTGGATAGAATGTATATTAAATTCGCACTTGATATTTTAACTCAGATGATGTAATTTTCTTTAAAACACCTTATTTTGGTGACAATGATTTGGGTATGTGGTGAGCTAGTAAGGATTTTATTAATATCAATATGACCTTTATTATGTTAAAAATCAAGGGTGTGACAACTTGGTATCAGAGTAAGGCTCGAATACCACAAGACCATGGGAAGACACTTAGTCTCATGGGTTCAAATTTTTGCATTTGGCATGATTTTGGTATGCTTGTGTGCATGATATTTGTAGACACTACATTAGAAATTGAGTTGAGAAGTGTCGTGGTGTTACCCATGTGGAATATAATAGTAGGCTCTAACCTTGTTATGATAATTGTTAGGGCTTGATTACCCTTCTTGTTAACTTTGTAGCATTTTGTCTCCGAGACATGGAATGAGTCGGAGTGGACTTTGGAGTCAAGGTCATTACCATGAGATGTGTCTGGATGACACAGTTTGTCAACGAGTAGAGGTCCCATTTGAGGATGCTAACGAGGGACTTGGATAGAATGTAGAATGACATATTATCTTGGGTATGTTTGCGAGAAAGTTTGTGACGACATCCGCTAAATTCAACCTATTCAGTCCAGTAATTGTATCGAGTGCCAATGATTGGGCTATAAATGCTACGAGGGAGTTTGAATACGTAAGAGGGCGTGAAATTGCCAAAGGATGCATTTAAGAATTTGAGAGTTTGGGAACTTAGCATGTCGACTACTTACTATTTGTGGACACATTTTGAAGAAGGATGGATACTTGATTGCACTTATAGAAGTAGTGAACCTATTGATTTCAATCGTCATGTCATTTTATGATTGCGGGATTTAGAAAATCAAAGAGGAAGATCACTAGAGTTGTGAGACTTTGAGGTCGAAGCTATTGTACTTTGAGAAGTCTGGAAAGAGGATGACTTTGTATGGTTTGGAGAATTGATTAACGATATCGACAAGAGTGAGTGAGACCCTACTAGTTCACTAGAAGCGTAGGATTGTGTTCAAGTTCCTTAATGGGAAGGCATGAGAGTTTACTTTTTATAGTAAGCCATCGTAGCTTTTGAGTTTATTCGTTTATGTGATATCTATGCCTACTACATTTGACAGAGATGTGTGCTTTGTATTCGCTTTTGGCACGAGTATTGTGTTTCATGTAGACGCGATATTCGTATACTTCATAATCATTGACCCGTAGTATACAAGTTTGGCATTGTGATGCATGAGCTGTGTTAGCATATTTTCCTTGACTTCATGGACTTGATAGTCATGTGTACGCCACATGGGCATGTTTTGCTTGAGTTCATGGATTGATAGTCATGTGTAGGCCATGTGGGTATGTTTTACTTGAGTTCATGGACTTGATAGTCATAATAGCTATATAAAGATATGTGAGCCGTGTTGGCATATTTGCTTCAATTTCGTGGACCTATGGAGTCACGATTGTTGCGAATAGATTCGATATTGTTGATACTTGAATTGCGTTGGCACATTGCGCCGAGTTACGTGGGCTAAATAGTCACTTATGTTGTGTACAAATGGGTATTGTTGAGATATCTGTATGCGTCGACATAATTTACTTCATGTATGGACTTGTTTGTATCTCGTTGATATGTACTTGGTAAGGAATATGCAAGAGTAGTGTGTACGTAATTAAAATTGGCACGTGGAGTTGTTTAGCCATGGAGAGACAAACAATTGTTTGGAATGATATATATGCATTAGTTGGTTTGCCATAGATAATGTGTTGTTGCCATTAGTGATTGTTTACTCGTTGATCAGTATATTTGCATGAGTCAGATGTAGCGTTATGGCTTGACCCGTTGGATTAGTAGACAAGTGTCGATGACTTGTGTGATAGCGTTAGGATCCTGATAGTGTATCCGTGTCTTGTAAGTTATTATTGTTAAGAGGTGTCTGTATCAACTTGTTTTGTTTTGTTTAATTTCGAGAACGAAATTTCTCTAAGGAGAGGAGGATGTAAGGGCTCGAATTTTTTTTTAAATTTTTTTTTGGTGTTTGAGATTTTTTACGGTGATTATAATTGATTAAAATATGCTTTGGATGAGATTGGATGATGAAAAAGATGAGTAATGATGAATAGGTAAAGAGTAAAGAAGGAAAAAGTGGAGGTGACTAGTCAGGAGGCGGAGAAAGGGCTTGGGTGACTAGTCACGCGAAAATATAAAAATTTAAAATTTTTTTGTCAGTACCTATGGATGACCGGTCACGAGACTTTGTGGGATTTCCATGACCAGTCAAGCGGGTAGAAAACGCAAATTTAAGGGGACGGATTAGATTTTTTGGAATACAACTTAAAAGCCCCAAATTAGATTTTGACTATTTCTCTCTCTTGAAAACCCTAATCTCCACTCACTCTCCACCCAAATTCCTTCAAGATCTCCCTATATTTCTTGAGATTTTGCTATTGGAGTTGAGTATTTCACTTGGAAAAGACATGATTAATCTATCTTCCACTGTTAAAGTTAGGGTTTCACCTTGAAGCTCAATTATTGGATTTTCACTTCGAGGTAGGGATTATCTTGCTTCTCTTAGTTGTTCATGACTTGTTTTTGGTATTATTTGGGTTTAACCTTTGTTGTGAAGACTTAAGTGTGTTTGAGTGTGATTCGTGAGTTCTAGTATATGGTGTTGTATGTTTGATTTGTAGATCCATTTAGATTTCTCGTCTAGTGTGTGAATAAATTAGGACATGATTCCACAATGTAAAATGAAACTTTTCTTTTATATATTCAAAGTCACGGTTGATACATTGATGCAGTGGAGGTAGATTACAATGCTCGTTGTGTGTCAACATGTGAATGACGCGATATGCAGACTAGATTTCTTAATGGTAATGTTTTGAACTAGATTCCCTAATGTGATTGCTAGGGAACTAGGATCCTACGAGAATACTAGGCATGAGATATTTTCAATGCAAACCAAAAACGTTGTTTGATGCCGATGGGTGTAACAATGTAAATTTAGTCTATGAAGAATTGGTATAAGTTATGAAATACCCATTAGTATTGGAAACACCTGGTAATGGTGTTAACCACTATACCCTTCTTGTAAAGCCCATCTATTTACTTTGAGGTTGAGACATTGTGTAGCGAGTGTTTCTATGTTTCACTATGATCTGAGCTCCATTGTGGGACGGTGATTTGTGGGGTCCTTTTTCCTATAAATTTTTCATTTGTGATATTAATTCTAGGAAATGGTCATGAGATATGCTGGTCTTGGAATGATATGAAATGATTGGTAAGTGACACGCTGGTGGTTAACCATTCGTTTGCTTTAATTGCTTGTTAATTGTACACTCCATAGTGGTGGTCACTTGAGTATTAACTCAAAGTTGATTATTGGGATTGCATAAAACTTCATGGCTTATTATGAACGAAGAGTCCATGGTCCGTTATGGTAGAGTAGAGATTGTCATTAGGACATTTTATTAAATTTGTAGATGAAATGTGGATTATAAGAGTCATGAAAATGACAAATTACGAATAAGAAAAATATAGAACATAGGGTTGACGTTAGTGTTTAAGTGAAAGTAGACGGTGGTTGAGTGACACATGACCTATGTGGATACCATTGTGATAAGAGATGATTGTTATAGGATAGGTGATATGCGTGGTTGTAAACTAGACTCCCCGATGGGAAGAGTAGGAATACTGTGAACAAGATTTCCCGATGGGAAGGCTAGGATTGTTGTGAACTAGACTCCCGTTCAGGAATATTAGGATGGTGGTATAAAAATGTACTGGATCTGCTTTCATCAACTGGTGTCAATAAAAAGTGTCCCAAGTGTAGGATCAAGACTTCGGTTGTAGCATAATAAATTCGAAAGTCCGGAGTCGAATCCACAGGGAATGAGTGATTT
>JABCMJ010002857.1:0-49704 GCA_014822125.1 Arbutus unedo
TATATAATACTATAGTGTCATTCTGTATTAGGACTTAGGCATAATAAATTATAAATTTATAATGATATAAATTGTAATTTATAAGGGCATGCAAATTCCAAGGCCCAAGTGGCAAGGGCGCAAGGCTCAGGGCCTCAAGCGGCAAACCTGCAGCTGCAAGTGCCACTGGCGGCCTCGGCTGTCACTGGCTCAACAGCTCAAGCGGCAAACCTGTACATGTATGACCTCACGGCCCTGAGGCCCTCACTCTCACGGCCCTCACCCTGTTCCGAGAGAGAGAGAGAGAGAGAGAGAGCCGCCGACGCCATCACCCGTCGTGGATTGCCTTGCCGAATCGCCGATGAGGATGGAATAGGACAGGGGTGGCAACAAAAACCTAAAAATTGTAATAGGGAAACCGAATTGGCTGTAAATCTAAATCTACTTATTTTAAATTTTTTTTTAATTGGACTGGATCTCCCCCCGCCCCTCAACACAAGTCTGCCCTTGCCTTCCGCTGTGTTCAGTTCAGTGTTTATAAAATGATTTTTCAATAAAAAAGATAGTATTTCGTATAAATGTCTTATGAAAAATTTGAGAGTTAAATTTTTTTGATATTTTTAAGGCTCTTTCTATCTCTCTCTTATTTTCTAGGAAAATGAGTATTGTGTTTTAAAACAAAATTTTTTTTTGTGTGCTTCGTGCACATAACACAATTTTTATTTTTGAATTTTGAATTCACAATTAATCTCGAATTATTTTTTTAAGTCAACAGTAAATTTTTAAATTTTTTTTGAAAATAAAATTTAAAGAACACGACAAAAAAAAGATCAAATAAACAGTGTTGGACACGATTAAAAGGGGATTAAATGTGACTATATAATACATTAGTCATTGACAAACATGATGATATAATAATAATCAATGATTGGTATTTAAAACAAACAATGTTTGGGAATTTTTTTTCTAAATATATTTCACAAATATTACTCTAATTTTTTTTTGCAAACACTCAACTAAACACGCCCGAAATCTGGAGGGACTCCAAATAGATTAACCAATTAATTATTCCAATGAATCACTTGAAATTACACTTCTCCAACATTTGATTATATACAGTAGCAATATATTTTAAAAACAATTGGTTGATGGGCTCAACTTAATAAACACGGTGTCATGATTCATCCCAATATGATGCAGTCAGCGACTTACTAGTGGGGTTAACCCACTTAGGCATCCGGAATAAATGAGTTTAGAGATTCTTAAGACTATCATTGAAGTATAAGAGGGGTTAACCCACCTCATTCTTCTACTTGTAGATGATGGATCTTGTCTATTCTCGTTAAACGTGAAGCGTATTTCATATAAAATAATTGCACTCACCCTCTTTTGGTGGCAATTTATGAGTGTAATAACCCAACATTTTGTTAATTTTACTTAACAAACACCTAGGACTACTGGAGGGTTTGTCTAGTCATTTTCACTCAGAACCTCGAGGACTAGTCAGTATTAGGTGGGGACTTCCCTAAACTTTACCCTAACTTGATTCCAAACCTTACCCCTAACTTAGTTCCAAACCGACCGAATACCTTGGTTATCAAAAAAATAAAATAAATAAGAACTTTTATTTGCGCTCTCACGTGAGTGCTAATACTATTTATGGCCATATTTTTTAAAAAATTCAGAGTTCATTGTAGATCCCTCTTTGTCCTCAATCATCTCTATCTCTAACTCTACCTCCCAAGAAAACATTGAATTTTTAAAAGTATCAAATCCAAAATACAAATTAAGGAGTACTCCCAAAAAATAACTAACGTAATTCAATACTATGAATGTAATAACCCAAGATTTCTAATTAATTTTAATTAATAAATAAAGAATTTCTATTAATAGTTTTAATTTTAATTTACTTTAATTCAGTTTTGTACTTTCGTAGGCCGTTCGAGCGAGTTGTAGGCTGCTCGAGTTGTAGTCCGCTCGAGCGACCTTTGTTTATTATAGACCGCTTGAGCGACCTGTTCGAATTTCAAATCTCAGAAACTGCCGCGATTTTGCATTTATGGAGAAAGGCGTTTTGAATCCGATTTTATTCGATTTTGATTGCACGATTATGAGGGTAATTTTATTTAAGTTACGGGAATTCGTCAGTAATATTTTACAAATGCATTTCAAGAGATTTTAGAGAGAGAGAGAGAGAGAGAGAGAGAGAGAGAGAGTTTGTATTCTTGAGGGTGTTCTTGAGATTGAGGCTCTGTTTATCCGTGGAACCACAATCTGAGGCTTGTTTCGTGTTTAGTCTTTAGGAATCGAGGTAGGGAGAATCATTATTAACCTTAGATTACAATATACAGTAGGTATCTCATTTGATTTGTCCTAAAAATGCATGATTTAGGGTTTCTGTTTCAAAGTTTCGTTTTGTATATGTTCAAGTATGAAATCAGTTTATTTGTTTTCTGAATCATGAAATTAATAGAGGGTTATTGACATAGGTTGTGTAAAGTTTCTGTTTCGTGTTCAATTTCTGTTTTGAGACCTCGAATTCCAGCGTCTCATTCCATTCGGGTTTAGATTTCTATAAACCATCGACGTTCGTTTTTTGTGGCCGTCGAAGTCGACCACCATGTAAGGTTTCTGTTTCTGTTTCTGTTTCTGTTTTTGTGTTCAATTGATAGAGGGTTATTTGTTTCATAAGATGCAAGATGAACACAAATTCGAATGTTGTTAGTGCTTTATAAGTTGCATTTGCAGCTCCTCGATCTTGCAAAGTAGCCCTATCTTCAATAATATTGAGTAAGACTTCACATGTTGAACTGAACATATTTATCAAACTAGAAACATATTTCAAGTGAGAACTCCAACGAGTAATATCTCCTGCCCGTTGCAAAGTGCCACATTGGTTAAGTCTCGTCCCGGTCTTAAGCTCTTGAATTGCAATCAAATATTCAACCTCAGCAGTCTTAGCAGCTTTTAATCCATCGCTTCGTTGGCACGAAGCACCAACGACATTGACAATACAAATCAGTTTTCCAAAAAAATGAAAGATGGAAAAAACTTCTTTAGATGCTGCAACTAAGGCCAATTGCAAACGATGTGCTAAGCAATATACGTAGTATGCATATTGACAATCATGCAAAATTAAAACTTGTAATCCATTCCACTCACCCCGCATATTACTTGCACCATCATAGCCTTGCCCTTGAATACTCTGAATATAAAGATTATGATTAGACAAAATAGATCATATCTCATTGTATAGAGTCAATACTGTAATGTTGGAGATATGAACAAGCCCAAAAAAATACTCACAAACAAGACCTTCTTTGCTCACAAATCTTAATATAATAGACATTTGCTCTTTCTTTGCCTCATCCCGAGATTCATCAACAATTATAGAGAATTTTGCATCACCAATCTCATCAAGAATTGCTTTTTTCATTTTGGTCGCGAAAATATGTAAAATTTCTTTTTGAATCTGTGATGATGTGAAGGTAGCATTCTTAGGAGTTTTGTCTAATATAACCTCAGCAATATTTTCATTGCATCTACCCATAAGAGCCATGAAGTTAAGAAAATTTCCATGATTCAATGCTTCGTGACCTTCATCGTGACCTCTAAATGCAATTCCATGAGATGTAACATATTGGACTACTTCAACTAAAGATTCAACTCGTAGGCGATTGGTTTCCACTTCTCCATCATTGTACTTCTCAACAACTCTTTGTATATATTGAAGTTGATTCATCAAATCCTCACACATTTTTTGGGCATTTTTATGAAATGAGTTAGGATCTTTGCCCACACGATTCGAAAAAGCACCGTTCTCATCGGTCACTTTGTTCCAAGTTCAAAATCCATCAACAATAAACGTAGTATTCCCCGCATTACCTAGAGGCTGACTAAACAAATAGCATGGTAGACAAAAAGCCGCATTCTTGGTAGGGGAATATTCTAACTATGAAGGATGTAAATTGAACCAAGATCCTACAAAACTACGAGATATTGTCTACGTTTCAGCACTTAGATAGCTTGAAAGTGAAGGTTGGAATGGCCGTGTTGATGTAAAATCGTCGAACTTCATCACATTGATCAACATGATAATCAAAAATACAAAAACACAATCCAAGATCACGCTCTACAGAACTAACATCAACCTCAATTCTTCAAAATTTGGAGAGACGATTTTTAGAAGTACTAGCATTAATGATAGAGATTGGGAGATTTGGGGTATCAACACTAGAACTTGGGATGTTGTCATCAGCTTTCGAGATATTGTCATTTTTTCTCTTGAAATATGCATCAATACGATTTGTTTTTCCAATCTATAATTAGATAAAAATGTATATAACATATGCATATACTCTGAACAACCAATAGACAGAACAATTATATAACATATACAAAATAACCAATAGCCAGAACAATTATATAATATAAGCTCAAAATTCAAATTTTTTTTTTTTGAGGGGGGGGGGTCACACTTGCTCCCTTTGCAAGCACAACAACAACAAAAATTGAGACATTGTAAGGAGGTGATGTAGTCTCCCACTTGCTCCCACGACAAGTTTAAAAAGAGAAGGGATAAAAATATTACCTTACACCGTTGATTAAGAATGGTAGTGAGCAATGTCCAAATATCACTGAACAAAAGTTTACATCGGTAGAAATTGCGAACAACCACAAACAACAGGTCCCTTATCCCAGGTAACACTTATTCAGAAAACAATATGAACTTTTGGCCCCGTGTAGCCTCTTAAGTTAAGAATCATAGAAATTCCTTTATGAACTTAAAACGAAAAAAAAAAACGAAAGTCTTTAATTTATAGACGTGCAAAATCGACACCCATGTTGATCAATTGGTGAAATTATTTTTGGCCGTGAAGCTTAGAAAAGCAAACAATCTGAGAAGACAAGAATTAATTTTTAGGCCAAAAGTTCAAGTCCTTAAGAGGGGTCAGTTTTACACTACTTGTAACTGGAACACAAGGTGATCAACATAGGTTTCGATTTTGCACGTCTATAAATTAACACATGATGCTAAAACTAAAGGAAGCATATTTACCAAGTAGCCGTTTAAAAAAAAAATACTGAATATTGAAAATTTGGAACCACGGCTCAACTTGATTCTGAGTAAAAAGTATGATACGTAGGTAACCCATTTATATGGATTCAGTCACATTTTTTTTCTTGTGAACCTTAAAATATTTGCACCGACATCAAAATATTAAAATTAAGAACTACAGTTTAACTTGATTCCGGTCCAAAGTTACTCTTGACTCGGATACATAGGCAGCCGGGTGCAAATGGGTAAAGTTATAAATTTTGTGAATCCTTATGTTTACCAGCATCAAAATATTAAAATTACGAATTACGATGGACTTGATTTTGATCCAAATATATTCCAATTTTATGTTGGGTTTGACTAATCAAATACGTAGGCGATCCATTTAAAGGGGTGCAATCACAAAAATTAAAAAATTAATTAAGGACTGACATATGATTATTAAAAAAATAGGTGCCAACTTACATGGGATGTCCTTTATTTTTACAGTGATGCCGCAAGTCCTAATTTCTAAATGATCTACAAAGACTTGTCAAAATAAATTTAAATAAGTAATGACCTACGCTTGACTTGATTCCATCTCTCTCTCTACCTATCCTACGTATTGGTGAGCTTGATTTGGGTCTGATCCGCAACAGATCAATTAGCAGTCGATTAATATTTTGAGCCGCTTTCAGGTGGCTCAATCGAGCTGTCACGCCCTCGATTTCGAGCAAGATAAATATTCACATTTTTAAATAAAATCTCACAATTTATCCATAAAATGTCCAAATCATCATTTCTCATATGTTAATTAAGATCACATGTTTCAAAGTATTACGATTAAAAGGGGCACCCCCAGCCCAGTTAACCAAAAGTAACATGTTCGAATATTACAAACGATTTAGGTTCGGTTACATAGTCCTAACAAAAGAGGAGTTACTTTATATCTTTCAAAAAGTGGGATCTAAAGATGACGTATAACTCTTATAATGATATTTTTTCAAAACATGCATTCACAATGCATCCATGTAAGTCCATATCATGCCTCCGGAGCAGTACCTGAAAGAATGAAAGGGTGAGCTACAATGCCCAGTAGAGATATCTATACTAATGTTACATGAATATGAGGTGATATGGCATACTACATGATTAACTCCTAATAACACGCGTGAGTCGACAACACAAATCCGTAAAGATACGATCACAACATTTAGAATAGTATGCTACGTTAATTCCATCAACAATACTCAAGTCAATCAAATTGTTCGTATCTCAACTAGCACATCACCCGTCGGTGGCTAGACATCGCAATACTCAAGTATACTAGCACATTTCCGAATGGAAGCTAGACATCACTCAACTAGCTCGTCTCATGTCGAAGGCTAGACATCGCATTATGTCAATGTAATACAACAATCCATAATTTAACATTTTTCAACTAATACACATCAAGCAATGGGCAACAATGTCACATACCCAATTCTATAGGTGAGATCTCAATCTTATAGGAAAAGAAAAACGAACATTTAAATAAAGGCGTAAGGATATAATTTCAACATTAAGGAGTCCTACGAGATTCGTAAAAACGTTCTAAGCCCGCAAAAGTCAAACAATATCGATGAGTAAAAATGGTACAAAACGTCCATAGTATGAAGAAAATAAGGTAAAAAGATGAACCACGGAGCAAAATAGAACAAAAATCAAAATCGGACCCAAAACTGCTTGGTCCGTCCGGACGCTTAGACCTCCGTCTGGACGCCCTTCTGCCCAAAACCTAGATTTTTCTACTGATTTTTCCATCTGGACGCCTCTACCTTTCTTCCGGACGCTCGGGCGATTTTTTGATTTGCGATTTTGACAGTTTTCTCCAAACATTTCTACACAACAATATCTTCTTCTAAACAGGAATTAAACATGAAATATGGGTCCAAATACATCATAAACACATACCAAAGGTTAGAAATACCTACGTCAACTTTAAAATCGAAAGATTTGGTGTAAAGATAGAAGCTTTAGGCTCCAAGTTTCGAATCTTTTCTTTCCGAGCTCCAAATCGCTATCTGTCTTCGATTCCACGTCAAGCAGATTCTAAGCTTCTTATATCTCAAAGGAATTCGAAAATAGTGGTGTAGATTGATGGTGGTGGTAGAGAGAAGGTGGAGCTAAACTTAGAGAGAGAAAGAGAAATGGGGAAATGAGATGCATGAGCGAGCTAAACACCCCCAAAATCTGATTATTTAGGGCCCCCAAGGGCACTCACGTAAAACACCATGTATGTGATGCGCACGAAATAAAACGAAGGCCCCGGGCTCGGGTCTTATAACTGAAATTTGAAACATGAAATAATAAATCATTTGATTATTCGGCAGTAAAATAAATTAAAAACTTAAAATTTTTCGGACCCTTACACAAGCAGCTGGCCGACCGACCGATTGATTGATTGGGCATATGTTGGATTGATTGGTAGATTTTCATTCCAATAAGTTAGTGTCTACTCAAGAAGGTTGGGCTAGATTTTTTCCAGAAGAAACAAACAACAGGCGCAGACCAGAATGGCTTGTACGGGGCACCCCTGATAACTCAAGCAATTCTAGCGTAACAAACCGCTCGGCATCCTAAAGATAATGCCCAGAATTGGTGAGTAATTGTTCCCATTATGGAATGGAAGCGTGATCGGCGACCATATGCCCACCTAAGATCAGCGCCTTCCACAAGCTATTAAAATAGGGACCCTCGACCACTGTGACTAGATATGCTCTCAATCCCACAACCAACATGTTTATACCTACACTACATTCTCATTACTAACTTAATCATTGAAGGGTCCATGTTAGACAACCACCCATAGCTCGGTCACTAGACTTGTTTGCAGGAGCCTAGGCAGGAGTACAAACTGCCTCACCTTTTTTTGGCACCATCAGTTTGTGATGTCTGTGGGAACGACTTATTCTCACTTAACCAAATTAAACTGGAGCAACCGAAATGATGGTGAACAACAAATCTACCGAAGGAGGACGATAGGAAGGTGCTGCTTCCTAGAACTGAAACCCATTAGAAGCACAAGTGCCAAGCCTCTCCCAATTGGTGGCAATGCTGGTTAAGTAGAACCAAAACCTTTGTGAAGTAGCTATGTGCTAGGGACCCTCCCCCAATTGTTGACATGTTGGTTGAGAAACCCTTAGCAGGAGCCTGAAGGCTAAGGGGTTAGAGAGCAGGTGGATGAAGAATTAAACATCCAGGCCATTGGGCGAGGAGAGGAAGCCTGGCAGAGACTAGGAAGGACAACCCCCACTAAGGACTCTACAGCTTAGGGGCGGAGATTGAAGAACTCCGGGATAAGGTTGTAGGAATCATGACACAGATAAAGGATAGAGGACATGGGACTTGTGATGGACAAATACCCAGAACAAATTTGCAGTTCACTGAAGCGATGATGGCCAAACCACTTCCCCCAAAATTCTGAGCACCTTAGATGGACCTCTTTGATTACTTAGAGATCTATTAGACCACTTGGAGATGTACAAGGCCTTCATGACGCTACATGCTTTCCCTGAGAAGATCATGTGTCCGACATTACTAACTACTTTGAAAGGCCCAGCCCGAGTCTCGTATGGGAAATTTAAGTCTAGGACAATCAACAACTTTGAGTAGTTTAGCAAGATGTGCATTAATCATTTCTCAAGTGGCTGATGTCATCACCGACCGACCACCTACCTACTAAGCACTGAGCAACAGAAGGACGAGTCATTGTGGGACTACTTGAATCGCTTCAACAACAAAGCCTTACAGGTGGACAAGGTGGATGACAATATCACTCTTACGGCTTTCAAGGATGGACTACAGTCGACCTAATTTTTCTACCACTTGTCCGAATAGCCACCATCCACAATGACTAAGCTAATGGTTAGGGCTCAGTAACATATGAATGTTGAAGATGCTCTGGCGGCTCGTAGACACAGAACAAAAAAGGTGAGCAGGAAATGGTCTGAGCCTAAGTCGGTCAAGCAATAGAACATGAGAAAGCCCTCGAAAGGTGGGCATGACAAGCAAAGAAAGGCACATGAAAAGTTTGAAGGATTCACTCCATTGACCATCCTAGTGGTACAAGTGCTAATGCAGATAGCAGAAGGCCTAGAGGTTTCTTGGCCCAAGAGACTCAAGTCAAATCCAAAGAACAAGGACAAGAGAAAATACTACCATTTTCACTGGGACCATGGCTATGAGAAGATAGATTGTGTTGACTTGAAGAGGAAAATTGAGGAGCTTGTCCAAAGAGAAACATTAAACATGTTTGTTGTAGATTGGCAAAATCAAGAAAAGCAAGGGAGGCCCAGGAGCGCAGGGAATAGTGCCCAGAGATAGAAAGTTAGAGCACGTCCAACCAATCAGAGAAATAAGGATGATCTCCGGTGGGTTTGCTGAAGGAGGAGAAACAAGCTCCTCATGGGAGAGCACTTAAGAAGACTAAGAATGGAAGAGATAACAGAAGTACAGGTGGTGAACAGACTGCCAAAATAGAGAATATTGAAGGAACAACTCATCAGCTTCTCGAAAGAAGACGTCAGGGGAGTCCAGTAATCCCACGACAACCCCTTGATAATAGTAGTTATGGTAAAAAATTACCAGACGAATAGGGTGTCGATCGACAATGGTAGCTTGACCGACATCATTTTTTGGGGGCTTTCGATAAAATGGATATCTAGATTGATAGGTTGTAGCTCGTGTGGTCATTGATTTTCAAATTTTAGGGTGAATGGGTACAACCAATCGATTTGGCCAAACATACGCTAGGCACTGCCCCTAAACAAACAACAAAGATGGTCAAGTTTTTAGTCATTTGACTCATCAGCCTACAATATCATCATAGTCAAACTGCCCTAAATAGCATGAAGGTGATCCCATGACCTTACCACTTGATGGTCTAGTTTTCAACAAAGAATGGAGGGCAATTGATGAGCCCGGTTTAGCTCTGATCAGCAGAGATCGATTAGTGGTCGGTTGATATTTTGGGCCGCTTTGGGGCAGCTCAACTGAGCAGCTAGCCAACCGACCAACCAATCGATCGGGCATACGTTGGATCGATTGGTAGATTTTCATCCCAATCGATTAGAGTCCACTTAGGAACGTTGGGCTTGATTTTTTTCAGAAGAACCAAATGACAAGCGAATACCAGAAGGGCTTGTACGAGGGCACGCCTGATCACTCGAGAAATTCCAAAAATGATATTGCTAACTGCTCGGTATTCAGGGATAATGCCTAGAATTGGCGGGTCATTCTGCCCATTATGGAAATGGAATGGAGGCATGATCAATGGCCATAGTCTCGCCTAGGATCAATCCCTTCCAGAAGTTATCAAATCGGACCTTTGGCTACTGTGACCAACTACGCTCTCAATTCCACAGCCAGTACATTCATACCTACTCTCTATTCTCATTACTAACTTGATCGTCAAAGGGTTCTTCGTGTTTGCATGAGCCTAAAAAGGAGTACAAACCCCAATTTCTGGCACCATCATGTATCTTCTCACCTACTCTTCTTCGTAATGTATCATCAAAGCCTTGTTTCGGTTTGCAAACTTAGGTTTTAGCTTTAAGGTTTTCAGTCTCCAATAGCTGTAGATTCGAGGGCATTTTGAATTAGCCTCCAATCCATCCTCAATCACTCGAAAAACACACCATAAATTGCCCTCATTTTCGAGCTGATACAAGATCAGATAGAGATATATATACAGGGGGAAACAACAATCGAAAAGGAAAAGAATTGCACAAAGGAACATAGATGGCTTCAATGTGGATCTTGATCAAACAATAGATTCGTCGATCCAACTACAACACCGAGTTTGAATATAGGAAGGGGGAGAGAGAGAGATGGGGAGGGGGGATGATGCAAGGATGTTTTGAGGGGGAACAATGCGTACCAGAGCAGAGGGAATGACAATGGCAACATTGTGAAGAGTGGGAAGGCTGGGAGAGAAGGACAATAAGAGAAAATAGTGAGAAATAGGTTAAGGGGTGTGTTCTCAGTCGGTTAAGGGGTGTGTGGGAAAGTAAGAGAGCGGCAAATATGCAATCTAAAATTAACCCACCATGTCATCTGAGTTGTTTAGGATTCTTACCATGTTATACATCATTTTTGAAACTTCAGTACCATCTTTTCATAATTTCTTTTGGTCAATTTCATTTTTTGATAATTTTTCAAAAAAAAAAAAACTCTAATTGGATTTTTCCCACTTTGTTATTTGCAAAAGCAAAAAAGCTTTGTTGAGGTTAAATTGTTAATGGTAAAATCCACTGACCTCCCTTGAGGTTACTGATAAATGCATGAATCTCCAATGAGATTTCGAAAAATGTAATGATGTTTTTTACTTTTGCAAATATTTGATTGTTTTCCCATATTTTGAATATGCACTGACTTTTCCATAGATGCTTTTTCTTTTGCCCTTGAATTGACCCTTCCCTTCGGTATATACAGCCCCTCATACTACTATCTTAATATTTTTTTCAATAATTGTTTTGCTAGAAAATTTTTAGAATTGACACTTTTTGTTGGATGCAACTGGATTTCGCGTAAAATTATTTTTTTATATTTATTAACTTTGTGTGTCATTTTCATAGATTATTAGTTCGTCTCGATGAAAATAATCTAAAAAGTAAATAATTACGTTCAAAAACTAAAAAAAATCATTAAAGATATATTAAAATAATTCAAGATGGACAGATTTTTTGAATTATTTTTACGTTTTTTGAAAAGATTTTAACTTAGGATATGGGGCACGTTCTAATTCACGATCAAATCAGTGATGTAGTCACCGGTTACAATCATTTAGAAAAAATCAATCAGAGATTCCTAATTAAAGATAATATTCTATAATTTCCAGATTAAAAAGTTATGTTCTGGGACTTTGTATTGAGTTCGGTGCCCAAAATTATTAAAGTAGTTCAATTTTTTAATAATCTAAATTGTTGGTTTAGTTTATAACTTATTTAAATGGGTATTATAATTCAAAGTTATATTGAATAGTCCCTTTGATTTGTTTATAATGATTTGCTAATTATTGTCTTTAGCTACCAAATATTTAGTCACACAATAATATATTTTGCGACTAAATATTTGGTTCAGTCGCCAATGACCACTCCATCGGCGAATGTATTTGTGTTTGGTCGACAAGGTATAACTTTCAGCGACCAAAATTGGGTGCCGCCAAATAGTATACTTGTTGCGACCAAATTTAAGTTGGTCGACAAAAATGTATATATATTAGGTTGAAAGTTATACCTTGATAATTTATTTTTACCTAATATGAATTTAATTAATAAATATCATTCTTTTACAGATTTTTAAATATTAGGTTGAATTTATTTTTCTAAATTGTAGCATAATATCACAATTATTAAATTTTTAATAGGTCAAGGTATAAAAAAGAAAGAAAAGTAGGTCAATAAATATTTGGATTAACTAATTTTGTAAAAAAATTATTTATTTTGTTATTCTATTCTAATAAAATATTAAGACTATTTTTATGCTAAAATGATGAATAAAGTTATTCATAATTAGATAATATCTCTTTCAAAAGTTATTCTTATTTACTTTAAACTATCACACGAGTTAAATGAATACTTTATCAAATTAATTTAATCGTTAAGCAATTAATTTTAATATTTCATTAAAAATAGAGTTTAGAATAAGATATTGAAAATATTTCAAGTTGTATATGCTATAAAACTTACGTCTTTTATATTACATTATTGCTGTAAAAATTTCTTATCAAAATTTTAAGAAAAATATAAATTAACATGATGAAATATTACTCATTTTATGCACGGGTTTTTGCTAGTGTAGGTTTAATTCATATCTAAGCGGGCCTAGTTTATTTATTTTCTAATTTTTGGGATCTGAGACGGTCGTAGATTCTGTTTGGTCTGTTTAGCTAATTTTGTGTTGTTTTCAAAAGGATTCTAAATGCAGATTAGCTCACATATTGACTATTTATATATCATTTTATATTTGGTAAAGATTCTTACCGCAAAGAATTTATGTTTCTGATAAAAAAAAATTTATCATACATAAAATATTCAAATCACTTTTGAACGGTTGAGATTGGACGAATAGGTCTAAGAGTTAAGTCCTCTCCAGAATAAGTTTTATGGAACCATGAGAAACTATTTTTTGTAACCAAATTACTCATTTTACGCACATGATCATAATCGGCGAACAGAATATGGTGGTGGCTGGGGTGGACACAACGACCAACACTCTCGAGTTTGCCATGGCTGAAATTATGAACAAACCAGAAGTGATGCAAGGAGTCAAGCAAGAATTAGACACAGTAATGGGCAAAAATAACACAGTGGAAGAATCCCACAGTCCCAAACTACCATACCTATATGCAGTAATGAAAGAGACTTTGCGGTTACACCCAATCGTACCTTTCATTGTTCGTCACTACCAAAGTCACAATTTCAAAGGGTGCTCGAATCCTAATCAATATCTGGGCAATGCAGAGGGACCCTTCAGTTTGGAAAAATCCATTGGAATTTGATCCGGAGAGATTTTTGAATGAGAAATGGGATTACAGTGGGAAGGAATTTGATTATTCCCCATTCGGGTCTGGAAGGAGGAATTGTGCTGGGATTGCAATGGCTCAGAGGATGTTCATGTTTTTGCTTGCTTCGCTTTTGCATTCTTTTGACTGGAAATTGCCTGAGGGAGAGATCATGGATGTATCTGAAAAGTTTGGGTTTTTGTTAAAGAAGAAGATACCTCTTGTTATTATCCCTACCCCAAGTTTATCTGATCCCACACTCTATCAGTAAGTCTCGTTGTTATGAGGATAAAATTTGTGTTCAAGTGTTAACCACATAATAAGTTGAGAATAAGAATTTAGGGTTGGTTGGAATAAGTGTGAAGAAAGTAATGTTTTGCTCTGTTTAACATGTTCTGTATCCTGTGGTAATAAATTCATTTGAATTGCTCTGTGTAGTTGATTCAGTGTGCAAGGTATTTCTTCCACTTTTATTGCTTCACACTTAACTTGTCTCTACCCAATACTTGGTATACTTCTTCCATTTTCAAATCTGTTCCTTGTTTGAAAGCAACTTTTCCAAATTATTTTCAGGATATTTTTTCTATTTTTATCTCTAGATATCAACGAAAAAATGCAATTGAGAAAATAACAAAAATTGTTGAACGATAAATTGATCATTTTGTTTTATGTCTTTTTGTATTGTAACTCTAGATTCACAAGCTTTAGAAAGTTCATTTTTTCAAATTGCTCAAGTTTAGGCTACTATAATAAGACATAGAGGAAGTAGAATGTTAAATTTGTCTCGTATTGTTCCTCATTATATAACTAATTGTTATTTTCTCCAAAATGTCATTAGAAACAAAACCACTAGAGAACCAAGTCTAAAGACTACAGGTCCACAATGAAATAACATATAGATTATACTCTACAAGGTTTTGTTTTGCTCAGCAAGAGAAAGATATATTATATTTGAAAATTAGATTACAAACATTAAAAAGGAAACTAAGCATACGGCATCACAAAAATTAACCCTCATCCCAACTATTTTCACAACCGAGCAATTTACAATCATACACTACTTAGAACCCAAAGCAAGAAGAGAAAGGAAAATACAAATTGAGATGGAAAGGTACGAACTCAAGGAAGATAAATGTCACATGATCAACACTCCTAGGGCCTAAAAATAAACACTTGTTGCCTCTTTGGATGAGAGTATGTTTGATGATAGAAGACAAGAAGATGGAACTTTCACATGAAGGCCAGAACTCCACTTAACTTCTTGAGCATATGTGACATCATGGAAAACAAAACACACCAATAAACTCCATACAACAGCAGAGTACAACAAACTAGATTAAACATGATTGAGCAAATTAAGCACACCAGATTGAGCAGCAAACCAGAATCAAATATTAAGTAGCAAAGCCAGAACCCATCTTGAGCAACGAACTAGGAAGTAGAAACAGATATTGAGTAGCAAAACCAGATTATACTCTACAAGTTGCCAATTAATTTTAGGTTGAATTACAAATCACCGACAGGAAGGTCCGAATATGTTTAAAGAGCTAGTGAATTCTCTTTGAACAAAAGAAAATTCTCTCACTTGTAAACATGAATGCAACTCTCCTTGATAATGCATTCAATTATTCAATAAATATCAGAATTTTCTCTATATTTCTTGTGTTCAAGCCGTTCTATTTTTTTTTGTGAATTCAAGAGCTTGTGAGTTAGGAAGATATCTAGAAAATCATGTTTGTTAAAATGATATCTAACTCATTCGTCTACTAGAACGATATCTAGTTTTTCTTTCATTAAACGTTGTGTCAAGCGGTATCAGAACGAGATCCACCCTTGTATCCTATTGGCCGAATATGAAGTTCAGAAGGAAAACCCTAACAATGGTGACCGTGAAATTGATGCTTTCTGAAATATAATCAATACTCAATATGAGCAGTTGACAAGAATCGAGAATCTATTGGTTGGACTGACCCTCAATGCCAATAGACACGCAAAAGTTGTTTGTGTTGTTCCTCGTATTCCATAGCGACGTGAGTCAAGGGTGGGCAACAATCCTAGATGTTTAGGGAATTTCCTTAGATGTGCCGCACGCTATCTAGTGCACAATGGTGATTCAAGTGATGATGACATCAAGAGAATTGTTATGTATGAGAATCCAAGAGAATCTTTCTAGAATAATAACTACCGTATGAAGAGGGACTTTTCATTTTTCAACGGGCAGTTGAATATTGAAGATTTTCTTGATTGGTTGAACGACGTTGAAAGATTTTTCGATTACATAAATGTAGAAGAGGAAAAGAAGGTCAAGTTGGTCATTTACAAATTGAAAACTGGTGCTTCTGTTTGGTGGGAGTAATTGCAGCTCTCTCAATTGTAGCAAAATAAGGACAAGATTTGATCTTGGAGCTGAACAAAATAGTTTATGGAGCACATTTCTTCTTTCAGATTATGACCAAGTTCTATTCCATTAGTACTAGAGGTGTTAGCAAAGTACAAGATCAGTTCACGAATATGTTGAAGAATTTCATAAGACTCTCTTCTCATAATGATGTGCTAGATAGTTGGTACAATGATTTCTAGAAGGATTACATGGTAACGTACAAGATATGATTACTATGCAACTAGTTTATATCTTGTTGGATTCCTTCAGTTGGCTACAAGAGCTGAATTACAGTTGAGTTGTAGACAAAGTGTTTGAAATCAAGCCCCTACTTGGACATTCAACTTTCCAGTGCAGAATTTGATTGAGCTGGATAAAGGAAAGATGGTCACTGATGCAACTCTAAATTAGGCCTCTCAGAGTCAAACGAAATCTCCATGGAGAAATCAAACAAATAGAAGGCAGGGTGCTGGTAGACCTAGTTACCAAAAGAACCCTTATGCTCCTCCTCCCGGTGATAAGTGTTAGCGGTGCAAAGAAGCAGGACATCACTCGAATAGTTATTCTCAAAGACAACGTGTCAACCTAGCAGAACGACATAGAGAGGAGGAAGACTATCAAGAAAAGGAGTATGTCGAAGAAGAGGAACTGATAGAGTGGACCCATAAAGATGATGACGTGTCACTAATTGTGCAGCGCTTGATGTATACACCACAAAAGGAAGATGTACAAAGGCATGACATCTTCAAAACTCCTTGCACCATCAATTAGCAAGTTTGTGATTTAATTATCAATTAGAGGTTGGCATTGTTGCTTATGTCACTGAGGCGGTCATTCAATTAGAGGTCGACATTCTCACTATTTGACAAGAACTCATCGAATTGGGAGGCAATGACGAGGCATTAGCCGAGAGAGAGAGAGAGAGAGAGAGAGAGAGACCACATCAAGTTGGCATCCTACCAAGAATAACTTGCCAAATTCCATAATAAGAAGGTCCATCCTAGGGAGTTCAAGATAGGGCATCTAGTTCTTTGCAAGGTCCTTGGCAACACCAAAGATTCGGCTAATGGCAAACTTTGGTCAAATTGGGAAGGATCCTACAAGGTGATTGGCAAGCCGATACAAGCTTGTTGATTTAGACAAGAAGGTTGTCCCCAGAATGTGGAAATGTTAGAAAAAAATTCAATAAATTTATTTGGAAGAGTTTTCCCTTTTTCACAATGTTAATCTATGTTTAGTTGTTTATAATATTTAAATAACAAGAATGGTTTAGTTTTAAACTGTTGTGTAATTTCTAAGCAAGGCTGTAAAGGCTGGCCTTCACAATTACTTGGGTGGGGGGGAATAGTCTTCTAGTCAAGCTAAAGGGCAATAGTCCGAGACAGTGGTCTAATATTGTGTGCAATGGTCTAGGACAGTAGTCCAAAAATATAGACAATGGTCCCAAATCTTGTAGCATTGACTAAGTTACTAAAAGCATTGGCCTACGGCAATGGCTTGAGATAGCATTGGCTAGCAACAACAAAGGATGAAATTGTGACCTCAAGGCATTGGCCTGGGAGTGAGATTGGCTAAGGTATGTTGAAATTTCATTAAGTGTTGAAATTGAACTCGATAAAATGGAAGAAAATAGAAAATTAATACATGCATTGGCAACAATCAATATACTTAGAAGAAAACTGAAGCAAGCATTAGAAATATCTTTACATTGGATGGTTTGGTGTTTTGATGATCTTGCGTTAGATGCTCCTATATTACGCTTCCTTCTATAACTCCACACGAAATTCCACTCTCCTAAGTTAATAGAAGACAAAAACGAGAAGATAGATCTTGCAGTGGGGTCTTCGTCTTTGCATCTTTATTATGAAATTGAACAAGAAAGAACTTAGAGAGCAAATGCCAAAAGATTCATATATTTAAGACTATTATCAAGATAATATAGATATTTGCAAGGTCACTTGGGCTGAACAAAAAGAAAGGCAAAAGAAAAAATAGAGTAGCTGTTTACTGTGAGGCTATTGCACTTATCTTTACGGTTTTCCACCTCGACATCAGTAATGTCAAGTCAGTTGTTGGCTGTAGTGAGTTGATTGGACAATGTCTTCGCTTGCTTGTTAGCTTGCGGAGCTGCCTTCGTGTTGTCCTTGGCAAGCTTCTTCAAGTTCTCCATTTGACAGAACAAATGGAGATTCTTCTTGGCATGAATATCACATTCAACCTCTCTTTAGAAACACGGTCCAAGGCGATTATCATCATTTGCATTTCCTAGATAGAAAAAAAGTCAGCATAAAAAAAAGATAAATCAATGGATCTGACTATAGTGGAAGTTCATACCAATATTCCATGGCCCATGGCAGTGCTCAAAAGGTCATCATCGCTCAACAATCGGCTTCTTTAGGTCTCAAGAAATTGCAAAGGCAGTCGACAGTGCGATGGCAACTTTGGCACTCTGAGCGGTGTCTTTTATGGAGATTGAATGGTTGGCAAGGCCGATCTTTGGCCTCTATAATCCGATGGACATATGCTTGGGTCTACTAGCGGTGGTCTGCTCGGTAGTGAATTTGCTTATACCCCTCTTGCATTTTTTAGGGGCTTTGGTCGGAGGGTCTTCGGCTTGGACTTCGGAGTCTAGGCTATTGATTGGTAGGGAAGGAGGTGCTGGAAGCTTTAGGGAGGACTAGGGGTAAGAAGGTGGCCTGAGGAGGGTCCACCCCTCTTTAGTCTGTGTTTCTTCCCTATGGTAAGGAAGTCGCCTACATTTGCCGGGCTTTTTTCCGTTGCACCCTTAGTTGTTTCAGCTTTTGAGTCAGACAAAAAGTTGGGAAAGCCGCACCTTGGCGAGAGGGAACTGGAGGATGTCTCGGATGATGAAGAGATAGGAGGTGTCGGTCTTGCAATAGTGACTTGACCGGAAGACATTAGGAAGGCAAGAGGGATTCCTTCCTGGATGTCAATGCTCGGGGGAGCTTCAGCAATGGTGGTGACCAAATTGGAAGCGATGAAGCCTTTGTAGCTCCAGTTGTACCGCGGAAGCATGTGGCAAGCTCAGACAAATCCCCTTTGTTCATGAGGACCCTTGTATGCAAACACTCTCTTTAATTCTTTGGGTTTGTGCTATGGCCCCACCTATTTTGGTTGCACTTGCTGGCTGCAAAAAGAAAAAGAAGAAATAGTCAGAAATCAATAAGGAGATCAAGCACAAAAATATAGAGAAAATTAAATGTAGAATACTGATGGGGTTTTCTGAACTGGTGGGGATGTGCAGTTTGTTTTCCTCAGTTGTATTGGGGCCAAATTTTGAATTCCCCACGACTTTAAGGAAATCATCTCCATCACCTCAGACAGAATTTGGTTGGTAATGATGCGTTCTCGATTTCTACTGATCTTGAGGTAGTAGATCCCCGAGTTCACTGGAACCATGTCGTAATTGTATTGGATATCCCAAAAGGGTAGTGCATATACAAGATCCTATTCAATTCGGCTATACCCATTATTATGTGGTAAACATTAATGGAAACTTTCATGGGACTAAGTCTGTACCAAGCAAAAATTCTATGGAGGAGAAGGGGGGAACTTAACCCCACCTTTGACTATGGTTACTGTAGAAATGTACACTGTATCCCAAGTTGCTCTTTCGTAAAAGACGTCTGGAATGGCGAGTTCCGTGAATACGTCATCCGGAATATGGCATCGACAACGGAATTCGACCATTTTTTTAGAGGTGTTACAGTGTGATCTGAAGATCCCCCAATTTGTGCAAGAAAGAAAACTTGACTGAGTAGGAAAAAAGAAGAAGAAGAGTACGAGAGGAAGACTTACAGGAAAAAAGATTTGAGTTCTTTTTTTAGCGGTGCTAAGAAGGTTTGAAAAATAGTGGATGAGGAGAGAGAGCTCTCAAAAAACCTGGGTTTGGAAAGAAGAAAAGGAAACAGTGAAAGTGAACATGGAAAAGTGAATCGTTATTTACGGTGACAAGGGATTTAGAAGTTGGGCACGTACGAAAGGTCGTGTCGATTAGCAAAAGCTGCCATCGCATTTAATGGGATGTTATGAATTCAATTTTGGTGTTCAGAGAATATCCGCTTGAACAAAGGCATGAAGATTTCGCTACTACTGTCTTCCAACTTGTATAGATTCGAGGTAGTAGCTTCTGTGGTGAGCAGTAACCGATCTAAAAATTTCATACAGAAGAGTTATTTATTTAGAATAAATTTAAAAAAAAATTTAGAAATCACACTGTAATATAATAAAAATAAATTTAGTTTAAATTTAGATCGTATGTCAAAAATATAGGAATGAGATATGTGAGTACAACACACATGTTGTGTGAGGAAAATGGTTGTACGGGCCCAAATTTTTTTTATTTTTTTATTTTGGTGTTTGAAACGTTTTACGGTGATTAAAATTGATTACGCTTTGGATAAGATTGAATGATGAAAAAGATGAATGATGATGATGAGGTAAAGAGTAAAGAAGGGGGTGACTGGTCAGGAAGTTGAGAGAGGGCTTGGGTGACTAGTCACGCGAAAACAAAAAATTTAAAAATTTTGGTTAGTAACTATGGGTGACCGGTCACAGGATTTTCATGGGATTTCCGTGAAATCCTGTGACCGGTCAGGCGGGTAAAAAACGCAATTTTTAAAGGGATGTATCAGATTTTTTAGAACACAACATATACACCCAATATCTGATTTCTTCTCTTTCGCTCTGTAGAAAACTCCCATCTTCACTCACTCTCCATCTAAATACATGATCTAACCTCAAGATTTTTCAAATTCCTTCAAGTATCTCCCTATATTTCTTGGAATTTTGCTATTGGAGTTGAGTATTTCAATTGGAGAAGACATGATTGAACTATCTTCCACCATTAAAGTTAGGATTTCACCTTGGAGCTTAAGTCTTAGTTTTTCCCTTTGAGGTAGGGATTTCTTGTTTCTCTTGGTTGTTTATGACTTGTTTTTGGTATTATTTGGGTTTACCTTTTGTTTTGAAGACTTGAATTTGTTTGAGTGTGATTTGTGATGTTCTAGCATATGGTGTGGTATGTTTGATTTGTAGATTCATCTAGATTGCTCGTCTATTTTGTGAATGAATTAGGATATTAGCTCCACAATGTGAAATGAGACTTTTCTTTTATATGTTCAAAGTCACGGTTGATACATTGATAAAATGAGAGTAGATTATGATTCTTGTCGCGTGTGAACACGTGAATGACACGATATGCGGACTAGATTCTTTTATGAAAATACTAAGAATGCTTTGAACTAGATTCTCCGAGGGGATTGCTAGGGGAAATGGACTAAGATCCTACAAGAATACTACGCATGAAATATTGTCAATGCAATCCGAAAATGTTGCCTGATGCCGATGGGTGTAATAATGTAAAACAAGTCTATGAAGAATTGGTATAAACTATGAACCATGGTGTTAACCCCTATACCCTTCGTGCAAAGTCCGTTTTCCTATTTTAAGGATGAAGCGTTGTCTACGGAGTATCTGTGTGTTTGACTATGGTTTGGACTCCGTTGTGGGACGGTGAGATGAGAGGTCTTTTCTTCTATAAGTTTGTCCTTTATGATGCTATTTCTAGAAAATAGTTTCACCTTACTCTAGTGTTTTGAAGAGTTCCCTTATTCCCTAGGGTGATGTTGGGGTCCTGTCTTATCAGGTGGCATTAAGTCAAGCGGTAGTTTGAGATGGAGATGTATGATGAGTTGTAACAGAACGAAAATAGTCATGAAATGTGTTGATCTTAAAATGATATGAGATGATTGGTAAGTGACACATTGGTGGTTGATCATCCATATGCTTTAATTCCTTGTTTCTCGTACACTCGATAGTGGTTGCCGCTTTATATTTTGACAGTTAATTCACTGTTGATTATTGAGATTTCATAAAACTCTGTGGCCTATTCTGAATGAAAATTTCATGATTCGTTATGATAGAACAGAGATTGTCATTATAACACATTGGTAAATGAATGTCTGAAATGTGAATTACGAGAGTTATAGAAATGATGGATTATGCATAAGGAAAGTTATAAAACATATGGTCTACGTTATGGTTTAAATGAAGGTAGACGATGGTTGTGTGACACATGACGGATACCATTGCGATACGAGATGATTGTTATGGGACAGGTGACATGCGTGATTGATGAACTAGATTTCTTTGGAAATGCTAGGGGGATGGTACTAGATTTCTTTGGAAATGCTAGGGGGATGGTACTAGATTTCTTTGGAAATGCTAGGGGGATGGTACTAGATTCCTTTGGGAATGCTAGGAGGATTGTACTAAATTTCTTTGGGAATGCTAGGAGGGATGTGAACTAGACTCCCACTCGGAAAAGTTAGGACGGTGATTTAAAAATGTACTAGATCCCTCTAGGTATGCCAGGAGTGTACTAGACCCCTTCATGGAAGAGCTAGGAATGACATGGACTAGTCTCATTCGAGAGAAAGCCAGGTATAATAACTTGACACTTGATGAGAATATGACGTAGATACACATAAGTCTTAGTATGCATTGGATGAATTGAGGGATTATGAATAATGATTACAAATCTATTGAATGCTCGTCCTTGGATTATTATTGTTTTACTCTTGTGATCTCACTTGGGCTATACATTGGTGTTTGAAATGTGAGATGTTGATATACATCTATGAAATTATGAAATACGAGGATGACTTATCTAGTCTCCATCGGATGTGTGTTATGCTATAAACATACGTTGGTATTGATGGGAATGACTATGTTTTGTTTAGTCACATTTGGGTGTCGTATTAGGAAGGACAACTAAATCACTGAGATAAAGATATGATGACACGCGTGAGTTGTGTTTTGGCTGAACAATTCATGCAATGATAGGTCTATGCTATATGTTTGTTAGCATGAGTTTCAAATGTGTCCTAGTGACCTTGGTATGTTGAGGTTTAAAAATTTGACATGATGCGTTGACTACTCTTGTGAGACATGCGAGATGATGAATGACTCAGTGAGAGAACCCGTAGATGGTGGTGGTGGCTTGACAGCAACTGGTGACATACTGATGAGAGAACACAAGTTATGGAATGCAGAATGAATCGACATTCAGATAGGACTGAGTAGGAAATAGATGGTGCAGTAAGACGGTTGAGTGTGTCATTCACGCCTATCTTGTGTTACATATAAGCTCATACTTATGTTGTTGTTTAATGATTATATCGTGTGCCTAATTTCTCATATCCACATGATAATGGTGTAGATATCCCTACTGGACTATGTAACTCAGCCATTTTTTCTTTTTAGGTGCCACACTGGAGTAGGAACATGGAGTGCATGCAGACGACATATCTTTTCAGAAAAGTGCATAGGAGAGTCATATACATTTTGTAGTCTTTATTTTGAAAAAGATGTATATTAATTCGTTCTTGATATTTTAACTCAGATGATGTAACTTTCTTTAAAACGCCATGTTTTGGTGACAATGATTTGCGTATGTAGTGAGTTGGTAAGGATTTTATTAGTATAAATATAACATTTATTATGTTAAAAATCGAGGGCGTGACAACGGTACCGTTTTGGATTTTAAATAAAACACATTTTATGTGTTGTGCACATACACTGTTAATAAAATTTTGAGTTTGCGATTAATCTCGAAACATTTTTTTTAAGTAAATTATAAATTTTTAGAATTTTTTTAAAAATAAAATTCAAAGACACCACTAAAAGGAGTTCAAATGAGGGGTGTCAGTCATTTTTTGTAATGTAGCGGCGACAAAAGTAAAAACAAAAATAAAAAAATATGCCCATTTTGCCACCACTGTATTAAAGAAATTTACTTACATCGCTCATTTAAACTCATTTTTGTCGTAATTTCTAAATTTTATTTTCAAAATCTTTTTAAAAATTCACTGTCGACTTAAACAAATATTTTGAGATTAACCATGATATCAAAATTTTAAAATAAAACTTTGTTAGTTGTGTGCGCACCCATTCTATCCAAAAAATATAGGTATACCAAAAAAACATAGAGAATTTCAGGGTGTCACGCTACCCTGTGTGCTTTGCCTAAAACCGCCCCCGGTGGCAAGGGACAAGGAGGGATGGTGGTGATAGATGGTAGGTTTGCGTTGAGGCAAATTAGGTTTAAAGGTTGTTGAACATTAGGGCATTTCTGAATTGAATATAAACTATGTATACAAGTGGGAGACTTTTCTTTTGTTCAAATAAAATTCACTTGCTCTTTAAACATTTGTAGACATTCCGGCCGGTGATTTATAATTCAACCTAAAATTAATTGACAATTTGTAGGCCTCGTTTGATTTATGGATTAAAATTGGTGAGATTAATAATCTTGGGACTAATATTGGTGGTGGTGGCACGGTGGCGGTGGTGGCGGTGGTGGTGGAGGCATTGAGAGGTAGTGACTGCAATGGTGGTGCTGATCGGAGGTGGTGGCGGTGATAGTGGTGTGGTGGCGGTGGCCGCGACAGTGGTGGTGTTGGGGTGGTGGTGGTCGAAGGCAGTGAAGTAATGGTTGATACAGATAGGATTAAATGAATCTCAATCCTCCTCCTAAAATTAAATAGTACTCCACATATAGGTATTATAATAATTTTGGGATTATTTGCCCTGGTTCAATTTTGGATAACTAAATATGGAATTGCACGGGATTAGACACAAATAGTCTAATCTTGCGTTTCTAATCCGCGAATCAAATAAGACTGTAAAGTATAATTTAAATGCTATTTCATTGTTGACTTGTAGTTTTTAGACTTTTTTCTCTAGTGGTTTTCTTCGTTTATGAGAAAATAATAATAACTCGTATCAGGAGGGACAATATGAGACAAATTTGACATTTTATTTTGTCTATGTCCCATTATTGTAGCCTAAACTTGAGCAATTTGAAAAAAATGAACGTCCTAAAACTTGTGAATTCAGAGTTATAAGACAAAAAGACATCAAACAAAATGATCAATTGACCGTTCGGCAATTTTTATGGTTTTCACAATTGTATTTTTTTTGTTGATATCTAGAGACAAAAATAGAAAAAAATAACCTGAAAAACAATTCAAAAAAGTTACTTTCAAAAAAGAAATTAAGTACTCGGTTGAATATTTGAAAATAGAAGAAGTATACCAAGTATTTGGTCGATTTGGGGAAACTGTAGTGCATACCAAGTATTGGGTAGATTTGGGAAGACTATAATGGAGTTCTTTGTAGTGTATTTATAATGCAAGTAAAACGACGTAATTCGATCTGTTTTGTCATTGAAACAACATCGTTTTTACTTATTACATGAATTGTTATCAAAATGCTTGTGATAAAAAATGATGTAATTTTGAGGACAAAGATGAGCGAATTATGTCATTTTACTCGCACTACAGGAAACTATATTACAATCTCACCAAATCGGTACTGGGTAGAGACAAGTTAAGTGTGAAGCAATGAAAGTGGAACAAATACATTGCACACTGAATCAACTACACAGAGCAATTCAAATAAATTCATTACCACAGGAAACAGAACATATTAAACAGAGCAAACATTAGTTTCTTCCCACTTATTCCAATACTAAATTCTTATTCTCAACTTACTGTGTGGTTACCATGCACTTGAACACAAATTTTACATTCTTAACAACGAGATTTACTGGTAGAGTGTTGGATCAGATAACCTTGGCGTGGGGATAATAACAAGAGGTATCTTTTTCTTTAACAGAAACCCAAACTTTTCAGATACATCCATGATCTCTCCCTCAGGTAATTTCCAGTCAAAAGAATGCAGAAGGGAAGCAAGCAAAGACATGAACAATCTCTGAGCCATTGCAATCCCAACACAATTCCTCTTCCCGGACCCGAATGGGGAATAATCTAATTCCTTCCCACTGTAATCCCATTTCTCATTCAAAAATCTCTCCGGATCAAATTCCAATGGATTTTTCCAAACTGAAGGGTCCCTCTGCATTGCCCAGATATTGATTAGGATTCGAGCACCCTTTGAAATTGTGTAGCCACCGATAATACATGTCTGACTTTGGTAGTGACGACCAATGAAAGGTACGGTTGGGTGTAAACGCAAAGTCTCTTTCATTACTGCATATAGGTAGGGTAGTTTGGGAATGTGGGATTCTTCCACTGTGTTATTTTTGCCCACTACTGTGTCTAATTCTTGCTTGACTCTTTGCATCACTTCTGGTTTGTTCATAATTTCAGCCATTGCAAACTCGAGAGTGTTGGTTGTTGTGTCCACCCCAGCCACCACCGTATTCTGTTCGCCGATTGCGATCGTGTGTGTAAAATGAGTAATTTGGTTACAAAAAATAGTTTCCCGAGGTTCAGCAAATCTTATTCGGGAGAGGATTTAATTTTTAGACCTATTCATCCAAATATAAAATCATGTATGAAGATTCAAGATGCGAGCTAATCTGGATTTAGAATCCTTTTGAAAACAACATAAAATTAGCTAAACAGACCCAACTAGAACCTACGACAGTCGTTTCTAAAAATAAATAAATAAATAAATTAGGCCCGCTTAAATATAAACTATATCTACATAAATAAGTATTAAAGTTTGGCAATTGATCCGGGCGAGGAGGTGGCATATGTCATCCCTAATTTCCACCACAAAAATGCTATATACACATCACTTTTGTACATCACATAAAATGACGTTATTTTGTGTTGAGAAAACCCAAATCTATTTGTTTTCCCAAATTGCTCAAAACATAGTTGAATTTTTCCCAACACAAAACGACATCGCTTTGAGTGATGTGCAAAAATAATGTGCAAAAGTGATGTGCGTATAGCATTGCAATATCAAAAAAGTCTTTAATTTCTATTTTAATTATTGTGTCACGAGTAATTATTAAGTAATTTTGGGACATCCAACTTGGTGCCTCAATACTCTCTATCACTAAACTTTCTTGTGGAGATCATACATTTGGTACTTGACTCTATATGAATATCTAGTGGTGGAGGGATATTAGACCATCCTTTTGATTATTGAATACTAGTTATGTGATTATCAATCAGTGCTTTTTAATTATTGAGTGCAGAGTTTTGAATGTTAATTAGGTCTTTCCGTTAGATTATTTTGATTGAATTAAAAATAGGATTAATCTTAGAACTGCGAACTATTTTTAGGGTTTTATGTGTGATTAACTTAGAGAATACACACACACACACACACACACTCTCTTAGGGTTTTATGTATGAGTAATCTTTAAAAATATGTTTGGATAAATTTCTCTATTGGTCCCTGAAGTTTGGACGAAGTCCCACTTTGGTCCCTACCATTAAAAATAGCTCGATTTGGAACCAAATGATATTAAAAAAATATATTAAAAAAATATTAAGTTACCAAAATACCCTTAAAATAAGTCAACATTTGACTTTTTTGTCGAAAAACCAAATGGTCGTTAACGATTGAACTTAATTGGGGCAAAAAATAAAATTAAAGGTCAAAATCGAGCCATTTTTAATGGTAGGGACCAAAGTGGGACTTCAGCCAAACTTTAGGGACCAATGGAGTAATTTACGCAATATGTTTTAAACAAATACGGTTCGGATTATCAAAACTTGATCAGAAAAAAAAAGTCTACACCATAGCAAAATAAGAGATTCCATATTAGAAGACTCTATATATAGTATCAAATATAATAATTTTATTGTTAGTGATTGATTTATTCAAATTTCATTCCTGACTTCTCCCCTGAATTGATCTAATGAGCACTAGGTGTTGTTTATTTTTGGCACACAAATGGACGTAGCTCTATCAGCAGATGAGATTATATTCGAATTCGATCTAACATAATTCAAATCTCAATATTGAGATCCTACCCGTTAACCTGTTTCATGCTAATCTAAAAATAAAAAAATTAACAAATCGATCAGATTCAAATATATTCGATCTGAGCAGACGAAGAATTCAATTTGAAAAATACACTTTTGTCAACTAACTTAAATTTGGTTGCAAAAAGTACACTATTTGGCGACACCGTAGTTTAGTCGATGAAAGTTATACCTTGGAGAAAAACACAAATTTGTTCGCTGAATGAGTGGACATTGGCGACTAAACCAAATATTTAGTCGCAAAACATATTCTTGTGTGACTAAATATTTGGTTGCTAAAGACAATAATTAGCAAATCATTATAAACAAATTACAAATCAAAGGGACTATTCAATATCTAAATATAACTTTGAATTATAATACCCATTTAAATAAGTTATAAACTAAAGCAACAATTTAGATTATTTAAAAATTAAATCGCTTTAATAATTTTGGGCACCAAACTCAATAGAAAGTTATAGAACATAACTTTTTAATTTGTAAATTATAGAATATTATCTTAATTGAGTTCCATTTGACAAGAGAATCGCAAAAGCTAAAGTTGAGATAAAATACAAATACTTTAATATTCATATCTTAAAACAAGTGTCTAACTAACTTAGTGATTAAGTACGTAGTTAGTATTCAAGAGGTCTTATATTCCTAGGCAATAACACATGTTGAACCAATAAGCGTTACATAATTAAGCAATTGTCATGTGGTGGTTCATGTGGATTTTTTTGCCGATGTCAACGCCACTTGGTGTTATTAATCAAATATTGGTGGGGGAAAATATTTCTTTTGGCGACTAAAATTTTTGGTGTCCAGTTTTTTTTAAGATTAAGTTATGTAGTTTTTGTGACCAAACTGGCAGTCGAGAAATGTGTTTTTTCTTGTAGGGAGTGAATTATTTACGGGACCATTGTATGATGTTGATATGATTAAGTTCTGATTTATCTATAATTCATATATATAATTTGATAATCCAACAATTTCTAAAGTTAGTCTCAAAGTGAATAAGTGCTCTAGGGTCCAAAAATATTGAGTCAGCTTCACAAACAAAAACAAAGTTTTGAAGTAAATAAATCTTTGATAAACTAACTAAGCATATTTATATTTGCGGTGATAAAAAAGAACGATAAAAAGTGAGCGAGCCAGATAATGAATGATAGAAATAAATAATTTTTATTCAGGACTTTGTCATGGGTGGGTAGTGCAACATACCATGAACAAGGCCTTGACATTGAGCATGGTCAGGGGAGTTTTGGCATCCCCTTCATCTTTTAGCTGCAATAATAATTCCAAAAAGTCCTTGTTCTCTTTTCCTCCATCCCTTTTACTGCTCCCACTTTGTGCATTCATGTTCAGTCGTTGATTAATTATCCTCTCAAAGATCACATCCAACCGCTTTTTCAATCCTTTCATCTTCTTCTCGATTCTTTGCAAGTCTAACCAAGCCAAACCTGGGTAACAATCAGATATATTCAGAGTCCCCAAAAGACGGTTCATTTCTGCAAATACTTGTGGGAACTCTGTCATCACATTCGCCTTGTCCTTGCCCGTCACGGTGCCACCCCACATCATGTTTATAACAATGCTCAGCACAGTCATATACATATGCTCACCTATTGACAAATTCATGAAATTATTTCCATTAGTAGAAGATAAATTTTCAATATTTGTTGGGCATGTCTCAACCATTAAACTTAAGAATGGTCCAGTGCTCACCTATGTTCAATGGGGTTCCGGCTTGACTATGGAGATACCCAATTGTCTTCCGAATCTCCTCACGCCGGAGTGAATACACAGAGTCCAATGTGGCATTGCTGAGCATTCCATGTACGGCAACCTTCCTCAGCATCCGCCACTCATCGCCGTACGGGGTCCACCCCATTTCGCGACCGCCGTACGTCAGTATTGCCACCGCGGTGGAGACATAGCGATTGGCAAAGACGACTTCGTTGTCTTTTAACATCTCACGTGCTATAGCGGGGGAGGTGACTACAAGAGTTAGATTTTTACCGAGCCAGAGTGTGAAGATGGGACCATAGGTCCGAGACAGGGAGGCAAAGTGGGTGTGGAGCTCGGGGTCTACAGAGAGGAGGTTCCCAAGTAGGGGTAGGCCACGTGGGCCTGGTGGATGGTGTTTGTTTTTTGAATTTTTGATGAATAACATGATCCATGACAGGGCAAAAACCAGGAGGAAGGAAGTGATAAGTAGTAGTAGGTGGTGCGTAGGATAATTGTTGATGTGTTGCCAACACCAAGAGGGAGCATCAGAGAAGAAGGTTCGGAGCATGGTGGGAGACAAGAAAGCTACTAGTGAAAGAGCAAAATTGTCAAGTGGTGGCAATGTGGATACATACATACATATATATACATACATACACACACACACACACATATATATATATAGGGATTGACTATAAAAAAAACTCCAAGTTGTTCATTCGTTTGGTGTGTCAAAATCAAAACCAGGATTCACTATAAATAAAATTCATAAGCTTTCGAAACCTCTAAAGCCATAAATAAAAGGGATGAATTAATAGGATCATTGATAGACATTAATAGCGCAATTGATGGACATCAACAGTCGAGACCTTCTAGTTACCTCTTCCGGTTGTCTCGTTAGACCCTCCGGTGTTCTAATTTTATCTATAACCCTTCCAAATTTCTAACAACTTTTAGACTAATTCGTGCAATCTCAATTGTTGAAAAATGATTCTAATAGTTTGGTTTGTTAAAAGAAATTTATTGAAAACAGAAACTCTTTCCGGTAAGAGTAGGGGTGGACCCAGAATTTGAACCTGAGGTGTCACCATCAAAATAAATGAACAACTAAGAATTAAATTTGTATTCAATAACAAAAAAATATAGGTGTTCAAAATTTAATGAACCAGATTGGAGAGAGTTTGACTGAGTAAAAATGTATGAGGGTGTCACAGTGTTACACGATAAACTTGATTTACTCTTAAAATCTTAAAAAAATAAAAAATATTTCCTTTAAGTGGAGCACGGGGGTGTCACATGACACCTCCCCTCTATAGATCCGCCACTGAATAAGAGTCTTTAACAAATATAAAATTATATAAGAATAGTCAAATGCGAGCTAATCGGGATTTCTAAACCTTTAATTTTGAAAACATATATGTGAGCTGATCGGGATTTAGAATCTTTTGAAAACGACAACATAAAATTAGCCAAGTAGACCCAACACCAACCGACGATTCTGTCGGTTCCTAAAAATTAGAAAATAAATAAACTAGGTCAACTTAAATATAAAATTGTAGCTACATAATAAGCAATGAAGTTTGGCGATTGATCCGGGGAGGAGTGGCATATGTCAAACTTTAATTTTTGTTTCAATTATTGTGTCAAGAGTAATTATGCAATGATGTTGGGACATTCCACCTAGTACCTCAATACTCTTTATCATTATATATTTATTTGGGGATTATACAATTAGGCCTCGTTTGATTTGCGGATTAAAATTGGTGGGACTAATAGTCCTGGGACTAATAGTCCTAGGACTATTTGTCATGGTACTATTTTAATAACAGTCAAATATAATTTCATATTTCGTTTGAACTTGATTATTTTCAGGATATCCCACTCTGATGTTTAGAATTTTGAACAGAAATATTTTGCTGAAATTGCGTGGTTATACGTATGTGGCGGTAGTGTGGTGGGTGGTAGGTGGTGGTGACAATGGCAGTGACGGCGATCATGGTCAGAGGTGGTGGTGGTGGCAGCGGTGATGGCGGCGGCAGTCAGAGGTGTGGCAGTGATGGTGGCGACAGTAGCGATCGTGGTGGTCAAACGTGGCGGTGGCAGTTGTAGTGGCGGCATGGTAGTCGGAGGCGGTGGATCAATGGTTGGTACAAGTATAGTTAAATTAGTTTCACGCCTCCCCCTAGGATTAAATAGTATCCCATGTGCAGTCTTATAATAATATCGGGATTATTTATCTTGGTTCAATTTTGGGAACCAAACATGGGATTGTGCGGATTAGGCACATATTGGACCCAATCTCGGGATTCTTTATCCTGATTCAATTTTGGGAACCAAACATGAGATTGCAAGTGATTAAGCACAAATAGTTTAATTCCGCGCACCTAATCTGCGAATCAAACAAGGCCTTAGTACTTGACTCTATATAAATATCAAATGATAAAAGATTTTAGAGCAGCATGTGACGGTATTCCAAAATCACCGACTATTTTTTTTTTTGTGGCGTTTGCCAAGGGAGAGAGTATGACGTAAAGACCCCCTTTCAATTATTGAATACTAGTTATGTGATTATTAATTCGTCTTTTTTAATTATTAAAAAGTGTAGATTTTTTAATATTAATTAGGTCTTTACATTAGATTGTTTTATTATTGATCCGATATGTATGTTTTACTTTAATTAAAAAAGAATTAACCTTTTGTGAAGAGAATAGAAAAAGTGGAGATAGAATACAAATACTAGTAGATGAAGGCCTACGCTATAGTATATAAGAAAGTACATTAAGGTTACGAAGTTGATCACTTAGCTGTTAGCAAACGCTGTAGTAGTGTCAAAGCCTTATGGTATCTCGTACTCATTTCGACGATTGGTCGAGCGAATAAGTCAACTTCAAAGTGAATTTATTGTGCGAAAAGTGCGTTATGATCCGTGGCCACCCACCTGGTGGGGGCACTTGCTTGCTTGGCTATTCTTTGGTCCTAACCGTTTGCTTTATTTTAACAAGAAAAAGCTTTTCATATATTCACGTAGTTTGGATTGAGGGGAGGGAAGGAGAGGTGAAGGAAAGGGAGCAGAGGGGAGGTGAAGGAGAGAGACACATTTTTTTACTTGTTTGGTTTATGCAGAGAAAAGTTATATTTCAAAATATTTGTTCATGTTTGCTTAAGGAGGAAAGTAGATGTTATAATTGCTTTTTTTTTTTTTAACTTTTTTAACCTCTCAACATAATTTATTGTTCACTTCCTTTTTTAACCAAAGGGTATAATAGAGATTATAAATAAGAGTTATAACTTCACCTCACTTTTCTTTCATTTTGTCCCCTTTTTGATGGTGGAGTAATATATTTAAAATGATTGTACTCTTCACACTCTTATTTTCCTTCATATCTCTCACTTTACTTCTAAAAATACAAACCATACGCAAAATCTATATTCAAATCTCTCCCGTTCCCTCCAAACCCCTGAGTCCAAACTGGAACAAGTGTCCTACCCTAGTGGTTAAGTACTTGGTTAGCATTCAAGAGGTCTTACATTCTCAATCAATGCTACATGTTGAACTAATAAGCATCACATAATTAAGCAAGTGTCGTGTTCATCTGGATTTTTTTGCTGTTGTCAACGCTATTGGCGATGAAATATTGTTTGGAAAAATATTGGCGACCATCATTTTGTGTCGTCAAAATCTTTTGACGACTTAGTAATGTAGTTTTGACAACTAAATTGGTTGTCGGAGACTATATTTTTTCTTGTATTGAGTAAATTATTTACGAGACCATTAATGTATGTTGTTGATATGATTGCATGTTAGTTCTGATTTATCTGATTCATATAATTTTGATAATCTAACGATTCCTAAAATCAGTCCAAAGTTAAAATAACTCTAGGGTTCAATAACTTTATCAAGAGTAGGTAGTGCCAACATACCATGAGGCAAAGTGGGTGTGGAGTTCGGGCAAGGGCAGATGTAGCAGGGGCTACACTGGGCTGTGGTCCTGGTGGGAAAAAAAAATTCATTTTTTTATGTGCAAAATTTTAGTCAAATTATTTTCAGTCCCCTATTATTTGTAGTTTAATGTATTTTTTAGTTCGGTTCATTTTTAGTTCAGGATAAATTATATTCTTAATTCTGCCCTTGAGTTCGGGGTATAGAGAGAGGAGGTTTCCAAGTAGGGGTAGGCCACGTGTGCCTGGTGGGTGGTGTTTGTTTTTTGAATTTTTGATGAATAACATGATCCATGATAGGGCAAAAACCAGGAGGAAGTGATAAGTAGTAGTAGTTGGTGCGTAGGATAATTGTTGATGTGTTGCCAACACCAAGAGGAAGCATCAGAGAAGAAGGTTCGGAGGATGGTGGGAAACAAGAAAGCTACTAGTGAAAGAGCAAAATTGTCAAGTGGTGGCAACGTGGATACATACATACATATATGTAGGAAAATGTTTCGTGAACTAACATTTTGTTAGACTAATATTAGACTAACATTTAAATTCTTTATTCGTGATTAAATTTTAATGATTCGAATCGTTCAATGTGTTTAAAATATGTTTTTAAGAGCATCTGCGAGAAATCAGATCAAAATATTACCGGAAAGGGTTGGATCCAAACAGTGGTTCAAAATGCTGACAGGAACTGTTTTATCAACCACTGTTTGAATCAAGCTCTTTCCGATAATATTTTGAACTGATTTCTCGCATGTACCCTTAAAAATATGTTTTAAACACATTGAACGGTTTGGATCATTAAAATTTAATTACGAATGAAAAGTTTAGATGTTGATCTAATATTGGTCTAAAAAAGTGTTGGTCCATATAGCATTTCTCATATATATACTATCTATATTATTATTATATAAAGCCAACACTCAAGTTGGTGTGAACACCTTTTTGAAATTGACTTACATTTGTGAATTCCAAAATTGCCATCTTCCTTCTCTTTTTTCTTTTTTCACATTTCAATGTTGTCTCCGTAGAAAACTGTAAGGGTATCATTGTGAATTTAAGTTACCCCCACGTTCTAGGTATGTGGTGGTTACCAAGTTTCATTCCACCTGCTCTTTCGGAAATCTGCAACCTCGTAAGTCCATTTTCCCGTCTTTTTCTCTTCCATGACAGGATTTTACTTTTTCTTTGCAGGTTTTCTATCATCAAGGTTTGAAAGCCAAACAACAAACAAAAACCAGTTCCTCAACAGATAAAAAAAAAACCAAGTTAGTGGTGGTTGTAGGCCTTCTGGCCTCTTCCATCCCTCACTCAATAATTTTCCCGTATTTTTTGTAAATGATGTATGCGCTCTAATTTTGTCGCCGCACAGACCTGCTGATCGTCACACTCGACCTGTTTTGCTTACATAACACCGTATGATCCAATTGTCACCGATAGCAGTTCGAAGGTTGAAATTGCGAGCTTTGATACCGAAGACGTACAATCAACGCCGAATGTCATAAGTTGGGGTTTATTGCCATAAGGTATTCTTGAAATTCACTCTTCCGGTTGTTTTTCACCACTTTTTCCTTCTATGAACAGTTAAAGGCACGGATTTATTAGATTAATTTTAGATTATGGTCGTGATCGTATTTTGAATTCGAAAATATTTTCTGAAAAAAAAATTCTGAGAACCAAAGAATTTTCCGTTGTAATAAGTTGAGATTCATTAATTAACTTATGGTGTTCAATAAGAGTGACATTCTTAATTTAGTTTTCCATATGTTGCACAAAAAATGCATCAATACGGTTGAAAAAGGGTTAGCGTAATATTTTTAGGTGCTGGATATAATATTTTTCGGTCGCCAATAGCTATTTTATAACAGGATGAGAATTATCTGCTTATGAATTTTTTTTTTTCCAAATTCCGGTTTAGGATTTGGTTGATTGTTGGTAATCATTGTAAATACATACGATTTTGTGGGTACGTATGAGATTCCTTATGAAATATAGGATGTCAATTGTGACGACCCGACTTTTTAAACAGTTAATAAATACTTTTTAATCATTTACCATAATTTTTTAAATTAAAAATAGAATTGAATCATATTTAATTTGCTTATTTTATTCTTATTATGGACGTTTGGATCCAAACATGAGTGCACGCATGAGTGTGAGTTGTGTAAGGTACCGAATTAATTATTTTCCAAAATAAATTTTATTTTTGTTTTTATTATTTGACCGTGGTCTTCTAGATTCCCTATCTCTTCAATGTTTACCATGATGCTTCGGGTTCTAAAAACATCATTAATATGATTCTATCTTGTGGTGCCTTATGAATTTTTGGCCAAAATTTCACTTCTCCTTCACATCATTCACGCACACAGAGGCAGAGAGTTTGAAATTTTCATGAATTTATCTCATTTAAATTTCTTAGACTTCTACTGCCATTGATTTTATGTCTCCTTGTTTTCCCCAAAATCTCTTAGGCAGCCTAAACTTAATTAATTTAAACCATCCTACCTATTAGATAGACATATATTTTATGCCACTCTTGATGTGCATTTACTGAGACTTAATTGTCGAGTCTTAGAACTCATCTGAATTCACCTTGTTTTCTTAAAATTCTATCCTAATGCTTTGGTTTTTCCCACCAAATATTAATATTGGCTTATCCAATTACCCCTATAAATACAAGGGTAATACTTTTGCACTACCATTCCCATAAGTCAGAAATCGAGAGAAAGAAAGTATAAGTGAGGTTAGAGAGAGTGAGAGTGGTTCTCGAAAGCAAGAGAGAGACAGAGAGTTACAGAGAGAGAGAGAGAGAGAGAGAGAGAGAGAGAGATAATAAGGTTTAGAGTAAGAGAGGGTGGGTGCTAGAGAGATAAGAAAACAAACATAGCGAAGTCGTATCTTTGTCTATTCGCTGCCGTCTCACGTCAAAATCATATTTCGAGGTAGAAACACATACCTTGCAACTTTTATATTGTGCAATTTGTAGATATTATGTGTAATTATTTTTAGAGGAACGCATATTGTTTTTATTGGGTCACAGCCCAAATGATTAGATGTTGTCTAAATTATACAAAACTTACACATGCATACACTTTTTAATGTGTTATGATGTCCATAAATTTTCATGGAATCTCATGAGAGCAGGAATGTCAACCCGACCATATTATACTATATTGTTATGCTGCTTAAATAATTTAGCGATGTTGTTGAGATTCTGAACGGAAAAGATCATGTCGTTGATGGAATTTCTGACGTAATAATGTCATGTTGAAATTATGGTTAGCTCAGTTTATAGCCGTTGTGCTACCAATTTTATTTCTGGAACTTAGTGTATTTGAATATTGAAAAATCTAGAGTCATACATTAGGGACACGGGACCGGATGCCGCTTGTGACACGGAAGCGGAGGATATCAGAGCGTACATTGTATTCGGATAATATGTAGAGGAATGTTTAAGGAAAGAGTAAAAATATTTAGCCCGTAGTGGCAGTTTGATTTGGATTTGACCCATGTGTTTATGTCGTAATTATATCAAGTTGATTATTATTTGATTATAAGGGCCCTAACTAGGAGGAGTTGAAGACGGTTGGAGGTAACTTCGGGATGTCTGCGATGGCAGCTCCGGACCCTAGGCAGTGGCGACCGGTATTTTGCACGTCCTTGAACCGATAAGGAGAAGCGGTTAAGGTTCGTTGTGAAATGGCTTGGTGAAACCACGTTCGCGGGATCTAGATAGGGTGAAGTATGTATTAACCTGAGTGGACGGTAGAAGGTCCATGTCTTGCTGGGCCGGTATTCAGTCGGGTACATAACCTGTAAGGACCCATCTCATTTTGATGTTTAAAAATGTCTTATGGTGATTGAAATGGATAATGATAAGAGTTGGAGGAGATGAAGGGTGAGTTGGATGAGTTTTGGTGAAGAGGGGATGAGAAAATAGGGAGCCTTGGTGACTAGTTAGGGTAGGAGAATGGCCGACGTGACCAGTCACGTGAAAATGCAATTTTTGGTCAGTAGGCCGACGTGACCAGTCACGTGAAAATGCAATTTTTGGTCAGTAGGCCTCCGTGATCGGTCAGGCTCTTTGGCCCTTTTTCTGTGACCGGTCAAACAGGTAGAAGCTTTTCAAGTTTTTTCGTTAGTAGGTGGCCGTGACTGGTTAGACTCATAGGCCATTTTTTCGTGACCAGTCAGGTGGGTAGACGCACGGGTTTTAAGGAGGTCGAACCAGAAATTTTTATACATAACCCATACACCTGAAATCATATTTTCTCCTCTTCTTTCTATAAGAAACCCACATTTCTCATGTCTCCATCCCAAAATCCTTGATTAAACTTCAGTTTCTCTCAAATTTCTCTAAGGATTCTTCATTTTCTTTTGATTTCAAGCACTTGGAGGTGAGCTATTGTTTGGAGAGGACTTAGTTGGGCTTCCTTCCATCATCAAAGCTAGAGTTTCACCATTTGATCTTAACTTTGGATTTTCCTTCTTGAGGTAAGAATTTTCTTACTTTTCTTACTTGATTATGACTTGTCATTGGTGTATTGTGTATTTACCCTTTGTGTTAAGGGGTTTGTGTCACGACCCGCCTAAAAAACAGAAGGTCGCGACCGGTCGATGGGATTTAATCCATCATGGCCTCAATTTATAAAACTGGTTTAAGAATTTCCGTCATATCAGAGTGCGATATTTAAAAAGAAAGTACAAAATAACATTAGAAATATTCCAAAGTGCTGCTGATAAACTAACTATTACATCATCCATAATAGAATCCCCGGCTCGACTACAGGTGACTCGATCGGGTATCAAAAGTACAATAATATAAGTTTGAAATAGAAAGTACATTACTAACAACATGAAATTTAATAACTTGGTGAAGATACACAAAATCACACAGCGTCCTCGACTTCGAAAGCACCTGTAGTTGTAATCAACAACAACTCTTAAGCACTAGACTAGTGTGAATTTCGTTATAACAATGTTTATCGAGTTTCAGGCAGAAAGTGACTTTTCTCGTATGCATGCAATTTAAAATAATTTACAGTTCACAATTATGTCAAGCGATCCATTACATTCGTAAAGAATCGTAGTTCTTTTTATGAAGTCCAACTTCTCATTTTCAGGTTCCAAGTGAATTTTCACTTCTAGGAACAATTTTTATTTAGGATAATATTCAGTTATTCAGTTATTTTTATTTAGGATAATATAAAATCGGCATGACGTCATCCGGTAGATCTATCGGTCGTCGATCCTTCAACCTTATTTCATTCACCTCGCCATATTTCTTATCCCCTGGCGGTCGGGGAACCATATGAACATTTTATTGATAATTCCTTCCAATAATGCTTTTCAATAATTACGAATGCTTTGGAAAAATTATTTATCAAAACCTCGATCCAATAATCAACTCAAGTTTATTAACTTCTCAATTTAAGCCAATCCATGATTCATGATCCATAAATATCTCAATATTTATTGATTTCAACACAAATAACATGGATATCGAAAACATACAATTTTCACCAAATAACGATAAATACTTATTTTTCTAAGATCTAATAAACAAAGGCATAACAAAACTCACCTCGATAGTCACAAAACTCACCTCGATAGTCGTTCTTTCAAAAGTTCTCATACCGTCCTACGTGTAACCGACATCAGGATCTAACATAAGGATAATAGGACTAAGCATGGTCATAATTAAAGTTACAAAAAAATTATTGAATATTCTGATGGTTTATTTGACTCGTGTCAAACGTGTTCGATGTGTCCAACGGTTACGTGGTCTAATTTTCTCTAAGTGTTCGGACTAAGATACTGTTTTTAAGGGTTAAGTGACGAGTCTCGGTCAACCACTAAGTTTCGGGTTGGGTCTAAAAATGGTTTGGTTCAAATGAACGTTTCCGGTAAAAATAATATTTTTCATTTCGAAACTCAAATAATGCTCGTAAGAGATTAAACTTGGACTAAGTATACTAAGTTTGTGTCAAAACTGACCTGAACAAGGACTGCCTGAAACCAAGGGCTGCCAGAAACCAAGGGCTGCCCGAACAGTGGTTGCCAAAATTGTCTGAACAGGGACTACTAAACTTCCCAAACATGGTCTGGCCAAACAAGGGTTGCCCGAACTAGGGGCTGCCCAAACCAGGGGCTGTCCGAAAAGGTCTGCCCAAATTGCTCAAAACTGGACAGTGTAAACTGTCCAGAAGCTGCATTTCAAACAACTGAAAATTCAGCCGTGTTCGATAGTAAGTTTCTTCCATTCTCGAGCCCCCCGAGCCTCAGGTCCAACATGCATGCGTGCTAAAATGTGTCGTCCACAACCCCTAATAAGTATTTTTTGTACAAATATTGTAGAATAAAAACTCTAAGTGATTAAACAAGGTATACTACTGATACAAGTTGGGCAATATACTTTTTCCCGTTCAAACGACCAAAACTTCGTATTTTTTAACATAACAATATCGAGTTTGAACATGTATGAGTAGTATGGTGTCATAGCTACAAATCTTATCAAAACATTTGACCCGAAACAAAAAGAGATAAAAGCGAAATGCATTCGTAAATTGATACATTTGATCGTGCTTTGCTTCGGTTTTGAGTGTCCCAAGTTCGCCCCGAGACCGACCCAAGTTTGACCCGAGCCTCCTCTAACTCTCTCTTGCTAGTATGGTCTCTCCTCTCTCTCTCTCTCTCTCTCTCTCAAAATGCTCTAAAACTCAAAGTGTAAAAATGCTAGTGTGCTAGTAGAGGTGTGTGTACTTATAACCAAAATCTTGTGTGCATATGAAAAATGTGTGTGTGTGTGTCTCAAATATGCCGTGTAAAAGAAGTGGGGAAGCAAAGCTTACTTCCCCAGTCTCCAAATGCATGCATTTTCATTGGTCCACACTTTTTATACATGTGTTTGATTTGATTTTTCAAATGCACGCATGATTAAAATCTTAGTGTATAATATAAGTAATCTCAAGAAAAATATTCATGATGGCCTACACCCTCCCCTAGCCATGTAAAAATTTAGGTGGAGCCTACCTGGTCCCGACTCGACTATTCGGTACAAAATCTAATCAATTTCGATCGCAGACAAACCTTGTAAAATCTATGTATATAAGAATATATATCAACACGATCGAAAACATTGTGAATTCGGTAATCTCAAGTGATCGGACATAATTCATGTGTCCCTCGTCAATTAAATTAATAACATCATCACATTACTGATATTTTCGTTAAAATTCGAATTTAAAAAAAAAGAATCATTTTTTTTAAACTCCATAAAATTAATAACTATAAACTTAAAATTTCAAAATAATTTAATTGATTAAAAGGATCGGAGTTTCACAAGTTGTACCGATGAGTTTATAAAACTCGATAGGAAGGATTATCCGAAAATCGAACCCATTGGTAAAAGCACATACAACAGGAGATACGACATAACAACAGAATACATGAAATGAAGCATAAATAACATAATTTAATAACAGATGTTGATATATCAAAATACAAAAATTACGTAAATATTTTATGCTCAAAATTTCCGTTATGTATTTTTCTTTCTTTTAATCAGGACAACGTCTAGGAAATCTAACTCATATTCAATACGGCACAACGGCCAGTGAAAATCTAACCCACCTCGGGAATCGAACACAAAATACAAAAATATAGGGGAATCGAACCACCAACTATCTCGAGAATCTAACCCGGAACAAAAGTGAAGAAGAATCGAACCACCAATCATCTCGAAAATCTAATGCAGAACAAAAGTGAAGGGGAATCAAATTACCAATTACCTCGGGAATCTAACCTGGTACAAAAGTGAAGGAGAATCGAACCATCAGTCACAGGAATCTAACCCAGAACAAAAGTGAAAGGAAATCAAATCCTCAATCACCTCGGGAATCTAACCCGAAACAATCTTGGAAATCTAACCCGGCACAAGAGTAAGAAGAGGAATCTAACTACCAACCACCTCAGGAATCTAACCCGGAACAGGAACGAATCCGAAGAATCTAACCCATGTGGACCATCTCGAGAATTTAACTAAGAAAAACCAACGAGTAGCATGGTAGCTGTAATTAAATTATTTCCACTTTAATCACTTGTTCACTTTCTTACCAACCCAATCAGAATTTTCTAATAACTATCATGTTATCATCAACAAGATCCATATTCACCAAAACAATACCAAATGTCACTCTTACGGCATTCCCGCTCACATGAGATCCCATGGTAACTTGTGAACATAAACTAGTGCGTATCATATTATCATCAACAAAATCTATATTTACCAAAACAACACAAAAAACTGTATTATCAACTTCAAACGAAAAATCGATTTCTCTTAGGTAAAAGTAAAGTACAAAATCTACATATTTTTGAAATTCTATGTGTCTAATTTCAAATAAAATAAACGATGCGCAATTTCGATACCCGTGTTAAAAGTTATGACCGTTTTCCTAACGTGTGTTAGTGCAACCGGCACAGTGATGAATTCGCAGCAGTTTGGTTACGATTTTTTGTAAAATTTTATACTTCGAGTTAGGCTTCAAAATTTTTACTCAATACAGAAGACACATAAAGCAACCTTCATTAAAAGTTTCAGAAATTTTACAGCTTTCGAACAATTTTAACGAAAATTTCTAAAATCAGATTAACACTAAGTTTCTGTTTTTTTTTTAGATTCGTAACTTTCTAGTGTTTACACTTCCTAGTATGAATTGATCAAAAATCACATAATTACAAAAAAACTAAATATAAAATTGTTCCATAAATATACTTCTAAGGATTGGAGATAAGAATTTTCTACTAAAAGAAAATACTTAAACCAAGGGTTGGAAATAAACAATCCTACCTCAATTGTTGAAATTGATGGAGAAGATAATTGAATTTGACAAAAGTCCGAACCTTCGGCGGTGCTTCACCCTCTCACGAATCCCTTTCTCTCCCTCTGGCTCTCAAATTTCGAGATTGGTGAATGAAGAAAATGATTTCTAAGATTTTCTGATTATATAAAATTTGTTTGAATAGATTAAAGACTTGGTAATTTTTTTATAGGCACAAGGGAGTGAAAATTTCATATCAATACCTAATCAAATGTCATGACTACAAACTAAAGCCATTAGGAGTTGAAAGAGAAGGAAAGGAAAGAAAAATGTTGGCGTGGCACACTCCAACACAACTCTTATACATGTGACATGTCATCCGTTCGTTACAAAATTAATGCTAATGGCTAGATTATATATCAATTAAGGGTGTGTTCGGTTGAGTGTCTCTGAAACGATTTTTGGAAAAAAAAACTCTGAGATATTATTTGGTATAAGTGTTTTAGAAAAAATTTGGGAGTTAAATTTTTTCTGCATTTTCGAGGTGTCTCTTTCTCTCTATTTTTTTATAGAGAGATGAAATTGTTTGGAAAAAAGTAAAAATATTTGAGAAACTTTTTCCAGAAATTTGTTTAGGAAAACATTTCTCAAACATGTAAATGAACACACCCTAAAACATGAACTAAATTTTAAAAAGAATTTTTAGTTTTATTTTTAATATATTAAAAATTTCGGGTCGTTACATTAACACCCAAGGTCGTTATGCAAGTTTCGCTCGTTTCTACACCTACTTTGAAGTTGCATTTTTTTCATATTGCCTTTTCACACACAACGAACCGTTTTTCAACATTCAAAACTATTGCATTCCTACGAGTGTAGGCTTATTAGATTCATCTATCTGATCTAGTTGTCCTTTCTTGATTTGCTTCCATTTTGCTAGTCTGCAATAAAAACAACTTGTTACTATCGTCTGACGATATCCATCAGAAAACACTTCGATACTTGAGTCAAGTCTCAGGCCAACGAAAAGGAAGTACAACAGAGTTTAAGCACTTTCAGTTAAAGCATACATTTTTAGGATTCAATGTCATCCGTTTTCTAGTTCATCCCGACTTAAGCCTGACGTTGGGCTCACAACTAACATACGACTCTGCTGACACGATCATTGCAGTAACTGCCTCTCTTGACTTCAACCTTTGATCTTCTAGAAGTTCCATTTGGTCCGAGTCTCTTTCCGAGTTGAATACCCAGCTCGACCCAGTACTTGGTATTTGGTTAAGGTGTGTGAGATCTGTTGGCTTCCAACCTCTTTGCCCCGTCCCTTCACTTTGGCCCATTTGTTTTGCTACGAGCTTACCCTTTGTGTCATCAAGTAGTAAAAGTATCCGTCATTTCAGTCCACTACAACGAGTTTAAGAGTTTTGTAAGAGTTTTTTTTTCACAAATTGAATATCTTTATTTGATAAGAATAAAAGAGAAGTTGAATCCCCTTTTATAATATGTGATTTCTCCTGATCATACTACATTTAAGATTAACCCCATGCCTAAATATGAATTATTGATCAAATTGCATCAATGGACGTCCTAATTCCAAAAATTAAGCTTAAAAATTCGAGAATTAGGATAAATAAATTTAGACTTTATCCAAATCATAGATTTATAGAAGGATTTATCAAAGTAAAAAAAACTTTGATGTGAAATTAAAAAATAAAATTACCTTTCTTCACAAACTTTTTTATTTTATCCTAATTGAAAGATGTTACGTTATTTGATAACTGGATCAATTCCGATAATTTTACTGCGTCTGGGCCACGGTCTGATTCATTAACGGGCCACTCTAACGGGCCGACGGTCTCCACGTCTGAAATTCTTCACTCACTGAAGCTTAGAACTTTCATGGCGGAGGGCTTCAACTTTCACCTCTCCGTCTTTCTGAAGAACAGCAAATCTTGAACCAACACGACCCATCAATGGTGTTTCCACGGTGGACTATCCTCTTGCTGTTCGTACTCTGCTTTGTTTCCCCATCGGCATGTAAAGAAGATGATCAAGAAGAAGAATTCTCAGAGGAATTGCTGTTGAAGCCATTGCCCGATCGCAAGGTCCTAGCCCATTTCCACTTTCACAGTAGAGTTCCACCTACTGAAACATATGGCCGACATCACCGTCTCTTCCCCAAAGCTATCTATCAGCTGGTAATACCAACTACCCAAATCGCATGTATTAGGCTTTTAATTTTCTATCTCAATGATTCGTATTTGATTTGGGAAATTAGTATAAAAAAGAAGTTGATTTAGTTTGGGTTTAGGGTTTACAAGTTTAATTTGAGCAGCTTTCAAAGAGATGGGTGATACCCACATAAATAGCCTTGGAGTAGATTTGCTGCTTTGATATAACGCAGAGGGGCACCAGGCACCAGCTATTAACTGGGTAAAACGACTCTGGTTTATAGTGGGAAAGTATGAATTTGAACAAAAGGTACGAAGGAAGTACTCCTACAAGAATGGGCACAATTCGAATATGCCAATGCATCCTACCAATTTCATTCCAGCATCTCAAAATTGATGAAATTGACTTTCTGAACCTCGTCCACTTTACTGATCTAGCAATTGATATAATCCAATGTGCTGAGCAAGCATTATGGTAGTTAGTCAGTTAAAGTTGCCTTCCATGTTTTCTCCTACTTTTCTTCCCCATTTTGGGGATTCCTTTTTAGTGATTTGAGAACCTGGACATGAGTTCATGTTTCTTTTGGAGTTTTTGAAGCTGGATTTATGTTAGCAATTTTGTTTAGAGATGAGATTTTTTCAGTGGTTGAAGCATGCTAGTTTTTCTGATATCATTCTGTGTCATGTTGTTTTCTCCTGTTCCTTTTTTCTTTACTAGAGCTTGCTAGGATGAAAAAGACTAGAGCTTTTCAGTAAGTTTCACATTTTCGGTTGCTAGAATTCAATCACGTAACTAAATGATCTAGTGCTACTTAAATAGGTACACAAATTCCGTATACGGGAAATGGAGTTGTCTTTTACACAAGGCCGCTGGAATTACGAACGCTGGGGTGGCAATGACCCCATATCAAGTAACAATGCTAAGCCTCCTGGAGTTGAACTTTGGGCTGTCTTTGATGTCCCCCAAGATCAGGTTGATGCTTCGTGGAAAAATCTTACCCACACTCTCGCAGGCCTCTTCTGTGCTTCAATCAACTTCCTAGAGTCTTCTACCGCCTATTCTGCTCCTCACTGGGGCTTTCGCAAATTTGCAGGCAATTTGAGGTACGGTACTTTGCCTCGTGAGGCTGTTTGCACTGAGAACCTGACTCCCTGGTTGAAGTTACTCCCTTGCCGTGACAAAGCTGGGCTTTCGGTACTGATGGATAGACCATCGATATACAGAGGATTTTATCATTCTCAGCGTCTGCATTTGACCTCTACTGAATTTGATTCAACCAGTTTGAACATGGGTATAATGCTTGAACAAACACTTACAGTTGTTCTTCAACCTAATAATCCAGGAAATAGTATGATGTATTCCAGTGACTCAGAATTACAACCAAGTTGGTCTCTTAGCTCACTTTTTGGGAGGAAAGTCAGTGGAAAATGTGTTCTTGCCAAGTCTAGCAACGTATACCTTCAACTTGAAGGGGCCTTAGTCTCTGAACTGAATAGTATAGAGAAAGAAAATGGGAGGTATGACACTGATAGTCTTGATTTTGATGGATCCTGGAGTAACTCTGGCTTTGAGTTATCTGTTTCCCCAGATAGAGTGATTAAAGAGTTGAATGGATTTCAAAAAGAGGGCCAATCTATTATGTACGAGTTTTTAGTGGAGAATTACAGTGATTCGAAGCCATTGGATTTGGGGCTTATATGGAAGATCCCAGTAACTTGGTCATGTCCTCAGGCACCACTACATGCTAGTAGGTTCTTGATGGGAAATGGTAATGAAAGGGGCTCTATTGCTATCTCTTTAAAACCTACCAAACAGAATGAGGGTTTCCAGACCCCTGATATCAACGGAGAGAAGTGTAGCTTTCATGTTAACATTTTCCAAGTTGTGCCATGGTATGTTAAGGTATATTATCATACGCTGCAAATTTTTTTTGATGGACAACCTCAATCTATACTGGATGTAGTGGTGAAGATGCGTGTTTCACCCTCCGAAGACAAGGTGTCACCTGGAGTAATGGAAATGGTCCTTCAATTACCTTGTGGTATCATGTCAGCTGCATTAACCTTAGACTTTGATAAGGTATGTGTCTCTTTTTTACAAGGATGTTTTTTTTAAAAACAACATTGTAATTTCATTGGGTACACACAGACATTTTAAATATTTTTTTTGTAGGCTACTGTTCTCACTTCTCACTTTGCTGAGTTTGAATTTTTTCCTTGCATTGGATACTATAAAAGCAAAAGAGTCACAGTAGGACTTTTATCAGGTTAGAAGTGCAACCTTTCGTGATAATATTTGAGATTAAAGACAAAATATCAAGCAGGATACATTCTATTTGATTCCTATGTTATACTTTCCCTCATTCTCTACAGTTCAGTGTCTTTAGACTGAGAATTTCCAGTATTTCCAGTTTTTAGTTTCATATGTTACCAGAATAATTATGCAGGAATGCCTGCAGACTGTGAAAGTTGTCTGGGACCTTCTATTTTGATTTGTCTCACAGCGAAGTCTTAAAAATGATGTCTTTCTTCATATCTTGCTCATGTTCTTATCTTTACAGGGTTTTTTGCACATTGATGAATATCCTCCAGATGCTAACCAAGGATTCGACATCCCATCAGCTGTTGTAAGCTTTCCGGACTTCCAAGCAAGCTTGAATTTTCTTGAAGATGACTCTTCATACAGATCACCCCTACTGGCTAAATTGCAGGTATGAATTGCTGTGATATAATGGTTTTAAGGGTGCCTTGTTTTCCCTTCCTTTTAAATGACTGTCTAAACTTGTATGCAGGAGAGAAGTCCTGTCTTGTCATACACAGAAGTTTTGCTTGTCCCTTTAACGACTCCTGATTTTAGCATGCCTTACAATGTCATCACAATTACATGCACGGTATTTGCTTTATACTTTGGATCACTGCTCAATGTGCTACGGAGGCGTATTGGAGAGGAAGAGAGACTTTTAAAAAGCAAAGGTAATTTAACTACTACTTGGACTGGCTTTACAATAATCAAATCAACTATTCTAAAATCTCTCTGTTGCCATCATTGGAGCCATTGCAATTAACTAATAGGATTCTGTTAGTTTTGCCAATGTAGCTGTACCATCATGTCATTTGCTCAATCTTTAATGTAACACTTCATCATCATCTTTAGAATACTTTAACAATGTGAGAGAGCCTTTTCCAGCTATTTTGTCTGTGTTGTTTCCACCTATGGCATTATTGTCGATAAGGATTCTTGCCTCCTTTAGCAGCTTGAATCCTATTATCTTGTGTTAGCAAATGTTTTGGTTTTGTTTTGGTTGTAGGACATTCTTAAAGTTTAACCTCCGTCGTTTTTGGAGACGGCTTACCCCCCGTTTTAGTTTGTGCCAGATAGATATGTATTTTGTCTCTTATCTAGGAAAATGTATGTCCCTACTGCACAATTGGGAAAATAACTTGGGAACATGCCTGAAATCTGGTCTTCCTAGCATATATTGTGTCATTTTTTGGCATCGTGAGTGTAGCGCTTTGGTTGTTTGTGTAACTTGCCAAAGCATTTGTTAGCCCTTTTCACTCTGCAGTCATGCTTCTGCTACTAGGCAGCCTCATAATATTGCAAAAATAAGGCCATTGTTCAATCTCCCATTCAACATTGTATCGCCCTCTTCTCCTGTTCTTCGAGGGAAAGTGCCATGTCTAGTTTGGGTATCTATGCAGTCAGGTTATTCAGGATTGAAATCATCAGTTTCTTTTGGGTTTTGAAAAATTATAGAAACAAAAGATTAAGAGAGAGAGGGAGAGGGAGAGGGAGAGGGAGAGAGAGACTTGTCGTCACTGATCGCTCAGCCACGCTTTGGTTGATATTGATGGCTTACTTGAGCTAACATGGAACTGTTTCTGTACTTTGTAAAGACAAACCATTAACGTCTGCTCTAATTGTTCTGCTTGCAGCTGCCGCGAAGAAGGAACAGTTTCCTTTGTTTCTATCCAAGGTGTATGCCAAATTGAGAGGAAGACCGTGGGAACCACCACAATCGTCAACATCCACGTCATCATCTTCTTCTTCTTCTTCTTCATCCTTATTAAAATCTAAGCTGTTATTTAAAGTTATTTGCGTAGCTGGGTTGGCTGCTGGTTGGCAGTATTATTCTCAATGACCTGCAGAGCAAGTCGGGAAGGAACATTTATTGTTCAACGCGTGCTAAACATAACGAACGTAAGAAGATTTTGTCTCGGTAAGATTTTTCTTTTCGGTTTGTGTTTCCTGATTTTTGTATCACATAGAGCTACTAATCACCCCCCCATTGGTGAACTGTTTACATAACAAATGATAGAGATGAAGCATACAATTGACACGTATGCTGTTGCATTGTCTATTAGTAGTATTAACATTCCACCATTAACCTGTGAAATTGCCTAATTTGATCATCAGGAAGTTCCAGGCAAATGTTAAGACCCCCCTCATCTGATGGCCCTGGCAATAGATACACCAAACCAGGTTTAAGTGTCACTGGAGCAGTGGACTTCATTTTTCCCCAAACAAACTCATCTTCCTCTAACCCTAATTTCCACCAGGCCACCAGAGAGAAACTATCTTCCCTACAGGGCACCCCTTTATTCACTTCCAACCAATCTATACTAGATCTCACATACTCATCATCCAATCTCTCCAGCCCTTCTTTCACTTTTTCAACAAGAACACAGTCTGCTTCCTTCTTCAACTCCTTCACACTCGCTCGAGCAAATCCAGGAATTATTGCATTTCCAGAAAACCCGATCGGTGCATGTGGAACCACCCTTTTCCTACAATCCACTGGAAACAACATTGTTGAAATTCTTTCGTCCTCCATTTCCATAGCAATACTCCTTGACTTCCATATCTTTGCCGCCACGGCTTGGAAGGTGGTGCAATTTATCATTTTTCCATCCCTCACAGCGGCTTTCTTTATGTTGGCAATGCAGTGTGGGGGTAAATGGATCAGGTGAGTCCGATCGTAGATTGAAGATTGCTCAGACGTAGCATAAATTTTGCATTGGATTAGTTTCGAGTACTCTTGGTGGGGATGATTGATCAGAGGGGGGTTTCGTGCTCTAAACACTGTTCGATCGGGATTTGGTATCATCACCATATCTTTATCCAGGGTTAGAGCAGCCATGTTAGCCTGGAATTCACGTACTGCTAGTCCATCTAGGACACAATGGTTGTACCGAGAAGCAAATGCCACGCCTCCGCAACCCAACTGAGTCAACTGGAATTCGTAACATAGCTTTTAGTTTGTGAGCATAAATTTGAAAACAAAATAGGGAATG
>JABCMJ010002858.1:0-10312 GCA_014822125.1 Arbutus unedo
TTTTTAAACATTAAAATAGGCGGGTCCTCACAATTATCGTAAGGTTGTTTGTCCAAATTTTAATTATAATGAAGATGCATGACTTTAGAAAGTTGCGGTTTAGAGTCACTTGACATAATGATCCATCATCCAAGTGACTCTAAACCGCAACTTTGCCATTCATGATCCATCATCAATTAATTTAAGTTGCGTTACAAAAAAAAGGGGTTCTCACACCCCAGATTTTCTACTCAACAAACCATACAAAAATATTCATATAAACCTCACAAGCCTCAATTATAAACTCAAAGTATCATTTCATGCTAGACCAATAAGATTTGAGTTTTCAAAAGATTTCTAAGAAAATGGCAAACCCAGCCCAATTTACATTAAACATATCTTAACAAGAGCTTAAATACTACATCCTTACATGCAAGTCAAAAGTGATAAAAAAAAAAAAAGAGTTCACAATATGTCTTTCCAAAATAAATTTTTATATAAAGACTATTAAATAACTCCTACATGATGACTCTCCAATGATATGTGTCAACCCAGGCATGCCATGCACTCCAAGCTAAAGATCCCAAGCCATACCTGAAAATAATGAAAAATTGAGCTACAAAGACTAGTAGAAAATATCTAAACCAATATTATACACACATGAAATGAAAATATTTGTCATATGAACCTCAAAACCAACTTAGGTGAGAATACATGCAAAGTATAAGGGTGAGCACATAAAGTAAACTCACAATTCCACAAAACTATATCATTAATTACCCTTCAAACCATTCCACCCATTAACCATTTCAAGCTCACTTATCGATTTTCAAACCATTTGAACATTCACAACTTACGTATTTATAATCATTTCATCATTGAGAGTTATTCATCATTTCTAACCTACACCATTTCTTTATTCACCATCTAAATATCCATTTCACAAGTCACGAATCTCATCCCTGTGTCATCATTTAAAGTTATGTGATCATCCCTAGCACTTCACTCCAAAGGTGGCTAGACAAGTTGTGTCGTCTCCTAGCACTTCTCTCGAAGGAAGCTAGCTCATATCACTCCTAGTACTCTCTCAAAGGAAGCTAGTTTTATGTCATGCTTAGCCCTTCTCCCAAAAGAAGCTAGATTGTATCTTTCCTAGCACTTTTCTTGAAGAAAGCTAGATAGTGTCATGACTAGCGCTTCTCCCAAGGGAAGCTAGATCTCATATCATTCAATTTCATCTCCTAGCACATCACCCGTAGGTAGCTAGCCAAAGCATTGTCATTTCCTAGCATTTCCCGAAAAAGAGTCTATTTCACATTCTCACTTCATTCAAGTATCAACATATGTCACGTCACGTGTCTCATTTCATTTTTCCCCCATCGTCCAACTGTCAACATTTATTGCGTGTCACATACCATTCATCCCTAATCGTTCAAGTGTCTACGTATATCACGCATCACATATTAATTGCCTCTCATCATCCAAGTATCTACATAAACCAACATATGTCATATTAATTTCTATTATTCCATAATGTATCATAGACTAAGCAATCAAGACACATGATATAAGGACCCAAAATTTTTTTGTTTTAAATTCAAGTTCGGGACGTTTGTTAATGAGTTATATTGTTATAGAATATTTGATTCGGATTCGGGTAAGTTATAATTCGACTGCCGAGAGTCTTAGCTAGTTAATTTGGTGAGGCGTGGGCACTTTGGTCATTTGACCAGCCCCCCTTATTAGCCCAAAAATCAAATTCTTGGGGTAGGGTTGAGTTCATTTTCATGAAAACTCAAGCTTTCACTCTCTCTCTCTCTCTAACACCCTCTACCTTCTCTCTACAAGTTCTTGCCATCCAACAAACCAAATCCAAATCCCTTTGTGTTCTTGGGTGTTCGTGGTGTGCGTAATGTGCATCCGGAGGTGGATTGTAGATTCAAAGCTCGAAAAAGGAGGAATTAGTACATAAAGGTCATCCAAGGCTAGGGCTTCAACATTCTTCTTCAAATCCACCATTTTAGACATTGAGGTAGGGGAGTTTCACCTATTATAAGTGTTTTTAACTTGTTTTGGTCATATAATTGAGTTTTGTGTTGAATCTTGGACACTTGGGAGTTGTGTGCGATTTTTGCGTTTTCTGCATTCCGCGATGTCGCGTCTGGACGGAAGCATTAGCTCCCATTCGGCTGGGCCAAACTTTTGGGCAAAGGGGCTATTCTTTGGACGTCCAGATGGGAGGTTGGTTGTCTGGATAGGACCAAACGACTATGAGAAAAGTTGAGACAGAGTCGTGTGATTAGATGTTCAGATAGGATTCAGAGATATCCAGATGGAGGACCCAAAAACCTAAATTCTAGTCTCGTCCTTTGGACTTTAACCTTTTGCTTCTCGTGTAGATGTTCATACATAATTTTTTTTTATCTGCTCGTACCTTACTTCGATTGCTTCACAGGGTATCGGACATAACCGTGCATGTCATGATTGATACAATTATCTCATATATCCTTTTTGTGATCCATGCATTAGTCATTGACATAACCTCATGTTCTATGGCATATTATCTATGGTAGAAAAAAATTGACTTGAGTGGTCACATGAATAAGGCAAAACGCAGAACTAGATTCCCACTTGAGTATGCTAGTAAACGAATTAGACTCTTTCGAGAATGCTAGAAATAATGTACTAGACTCCCTCTTGGGAATGCTAGGAAATGAACTAGGCTCTTTCGAAAATTCTAGGAAAGAAATAATGACATATTGAGAGAGTATAACGACAACTAACATAATTAGTAAATACATGACATGAAGAAATAGAAGATGAATGGTGATGTGAAATCCTTGTGCTTGTCTTCCTTGCATCACCTTTATCTTGTCTCTTGTATATCTGTCATTCCCTGCTTATGAGATGGGGTGCATACTATTATATTGTGCATCCACGTAGTATTAGTGTAAAATTTTCTATTGGGCTTATAGCTCACCCCGTCTTTTATTTCAAGTACCCTTTCGAAGACATAGCTGGTAGAGCATGGCATGCTTGGCTTCTTGCATCTTTTGGAAGAAACTAGTTGGAGTTATCTAACATCTTTTGATCAACTCTTTTTATGAAAGATGTACAATAATTCTCTTTTGATTTTTATGATGACATTGTAAACTTTGGAAGAAGATTTATCTTGTATCTATGGACTTTGGGGTTTGTAATGGTCTATTTTGGAAATCTGGGTATTCATAAACTTTGTTGACACTTATGAATGGGTATTTTTGGATACTTAGGAGTTGTGTGCGCTTTTTTCTTTTTTTGCATTTCGCGATGTAGCGTCAGGATGGGAGCATTAGGCGTTCAGACGGCTGGGCCAAAATTTCGGCTGGAGGGGCTATTCTTCGGACATCTAGACAAGAGGTTGGGTGTCTAGATTGGACCGGGCAGTTAGAAAATTTGAGATAGTGTATCGTGTGATTGGATGTCCGGACGGAATTCAGGGATGTTCGGACGGGGGACACAAAAACCTTAATTCTAGTCTCCTCCTTTGAACTTTAACCTTTTACTTCTACACATCGTGTAGATGTCCATACTTAATTTTTCTTATCTGTTCGTACCTTATTTTGATTGCTTCATTGGGTGTTATACACTGTGCATGTCATGATTGATACAATTGTCTCATATATCCCTTTTGTGATCCATGCATTGGTCATTGACATAACTTGATGTTCTATGGCATGTTATCTATGGTAGATAAAGATTGGCTTGAAATTGACTTGAGTGGTCACGTCAATAAGGCAAAACCCTGAACTAGATTCCCACTCGGGTATGCTAGGAAACGAACTAGACTCCTTTAGGAATGCTAGGAATAATGTACTAGACTCCCTCTCGGGAATGCTAGGAAATGAATTACACTCCTTCGGGAATGCTAGGAAAGAAATAATGACATATTGAGAGAGTATAATGACAACTAAAGTAATTAGTGAATACGTGACATGAAGAAATAGAAGAGGAATGGTGATGTGAAATCCTTGTGCTTGTCTTCCTTGCATCATCTTTATCTTGTATCTTGTATCTTGTACCTATATATATCGATCCTTGCTTATGAGACAGGGCGCATACTATCATACTGTGCATCCACATAGTATTGCTGTAAACTTTCCTGCTGGACTTGTACCTTGTCTTTCATTTCAGGTACCCTCCCGGAGATATAGCTGGTAGAGCGTGGCATGCTTGGCTTGATGCATCTTTTGGAAGAAACTAGTTAAAGTTATCTAACACCTTTTGATCAACTCTTTTTATGAAAGATGTACAATAACTCTCTTTTCATTTTTATGATGATACAGTAAACTTTGGAAGAAGGTTTATCTTGTATCTATGGCCTTTGGGGTTTGTAATGGCCTATTTTGGAAATCTGGATGTTCATAAACTTTGTTGACACTTATGAATGGGTATTTTTGGACACTTGGGGGTTGTTTGCAATTTCTCTGTTTTTTGCATTTTGTAGTGTGGCGTTCGGACGGGAGCATTAGGAATTCGGATGGTTGGGCCAAAATTTCGGCCGGAGGGGCTATTCTTCGAACATCTAGTTGAGAGGTTGGATGTCTAGATGGGACCGGGCGGCTTCAGAAAATTTGAGATAGAGTGTTGCGTGATTGGATGTCCGAACGGGATTCAGGATGTCCAGACGGGGGACCCAAAAATCTTAAATCTAGTCTCCTCCTTTGGACTTTAACATTTTGCTTCTACACATCGTGTAGATGTTCATACCTAATTTTTCTTATCGGTTCGTACCTTATTTATATTGTTTCATAGGGTGTCAGACATAACCGTGCATGTCATGATTGATACAATTATCTCATATATTCCTTTTGTGACCATGCATTAGTCATTGACAGAACTTGATGTTCTATGGGATGTTATCTATGGTAGACAATGATTGACTTGAAATTGATATGAGTGGCCATGTGAATAAGGCAAAACATGAAACTAGATTTCCCCTCGGGTATGCTTGGAAACGAACTAGACTCATTCGGGAATGCTAGGAATAATGTACTAGACACCCTCTTTGGAATGCTAGAAAATGAACTAGACTCTTTCAGGAATACTCGGAAAGACATAATGACATATTGAGAGAGTATAACGGCAACTAATATAATTAGTGAATACGTGACATGAAAAAATAGAAGATGTTGGTTATGTGAAATCCTTGTGCTTGTCTTCCTTGCATCATGTTTATCTTGTATCTTGTATATATCTATCATTCCTTGCTTATGAGACGGGGTGCATACTATCATATTGTACATCCACATAGTATTGGTGTAAACTTTCCTACTGGGCTTGTAGCTCACCCTGTCTTTCATTTCAGGTACCCTCCCAGAGGCATAGCTGGTAGAGCATCGCATGCTTGGCTTGTTGTATCTTTTGGAAGAAACTAGTTAGAGTTATCTAACATCTTCAATCTGTGAGGGCCCGAAAATATTTTTGTTTTATTTTGGTGTTTGAAATGTTTTACGGTGATTATAATTGATTAAGATAAGCTTTTGATGAGATTGGATGATGAAAAAGATGAGTAATGATGAAGATGTGAAGAGTAAAGAAGGAAAAAGAGGGGGTGACTGGTCAGGAGGCGGAGAAAGGGCTTGGGTGATCAGTCACGCGAAAATATAAAAATTTAAAAAATTTTGGTCAGTACCTATGGGTGACCAGTCACGGGATTTTGTGGGATTTTCATGACCAATCAGACGGGTAGAAAACCCGAATTTAAGGGGACGGATCAGATTTTTTTGGAACACAACTTAAAAGTCCCAAATTAGATTTTGACCATTTCTCTCTCTAGAAAACCTTATCTACACTCACTCTCCACCCAAATACATGATCTAACCTCAATATCATTCAAATTGGTTCAAGTATCTCCCTATATTTCTTGGGATTTTGCTATTGGCGTGGAGTATTTCCCTTGGAGAAGACATGATTGAACTCTCTTCTACCATTAAAGTTAGGTTTTAACCTTGAAGCTCAAGTCTTGAATTTTCACTTCGAGGTACGGATTATCTTGCTTCTCTTAGTTGTTTATGACTTGTTGTTGGTATTATGCGGGTTTACCCGTTGTTGTGAAGACATGAGTGTGATTTGTGAGTTCTAGCATATGGTGTGGAATGTTTGATTTGTAGATCCATCTAAATTTCTCGTCTATGGTGTGAATGAATTAGGACATGAATCCACAATGTAAAATGAGACTTTTCTTTTATATGTTCAAAGTCACGGTTGATACATTGATGAAGTGGAAGTAGATTACAATTCTTGTTGTGCGTGAACGCGTGAATGACGCGATATGCAGACTAGATTTCTTTATGGGAATGCTTTAAACTAGAATCCCTGAGGGGATTGCTAGGGGACCAGGATCCTACGGGAATGCTAGGCATGAGATATTATCAATGCAAACCGAAAACGTTGCTTGATGCTGATGGGTGTAACAATGTAAATTTAGTCTATGAAGAATAGGTATAAGTTATGAAATACCCGTTAGTATTGGAAACACCCGGAAGTGGTGTTAACCCCTATACCCTTCGTACAAAGCCCATCTACTTACTTTGAGGTTGAGATGTTGTGTAGCGAGTGTCTCCATGTCTGACTGTGATCTGAGCTTCGTTGTGGGACGGTGATTTGCGGGTTCCTTTTCCTATAAATTTTTCATTGTGATATTAATTCTAGGAAATGGTCATGAGATATGTTGTTCTTGAAATGATATGGAATGATTGGTAAGTGACACATTGGTGGTTGATCATTCGTGTGCTTTAACTGCTTGTTTCTTGTACACTTCATAATGGTAGTCACTCAATTGTTAATTCACCATTGATTATTAGGATTGCATAAAACTTCATGGCTTATTATGACCGAAGAGTCTATGGTCCGCTATGGTAGAGTAGAGATTGTCATTAGGACACTTTATTAAATGTGCATGTGAAATGTAGATTATGAGAGTTATGAAAATGATGAACTACGCATAAGAAAAATTATGGAACATATGGTCGACGTTAATGTTTAAGTGAAAGTAGATGATGGTTGAGTGACATGTGACCTAAGTGGACACCATTGTGATACAAGATGATTGTTATGGGACAGGTGACATGCGTGGTTGTCGAACTAGACTCCTCGATGGGAAGGCTAGAAATATTGTGACCTAGACTCCCCAAAGAGAAGGCTAAGAATATTGTGAACTAGACTCCTACTCGAAAATGCTAGGACGGTGATTAAAAATGTACTGGATCCCTCTGGGTATGCCAGGAGTGTACTAGACCCCTTCATGGGAGAGCTAGGAATAACATGGACTGGTCTCATTTGGGAGAAAGCCAGGTATAATAACTTGACACTTGATGAGAATGTGGCATAGATACACACGAGTCATGGTATGCATTAAACGAATCGACGGATTATGAATAATTATTATGAAGCTATTGAATGTTCGTCCTTGGATTATTATTGTTTTACCCTTGCGATTTCACTTGTGCTATATATTGGTGGTTGAAAGATGGGATGTGGAAATACATCTATGAAAGAAATACGAGGATGACTTGTTTAGTCTCCATTGGATGTGTGTTATACTATAAACATACGTTGGTATTGATGGGAATGAAAATGCTATGTTTAGTCACCTTTGGATGTCGCATTAGGAAGGACAATTAAATCACTGGGATAAAGATATGAAGATACGCGTGAGTTGAGTACCAGTTGAACAATTCGTGCAATGATATGTCTATGCTAAAGGTTTGTTAGCAGGGAGTGCCCTAGTGACCTTGGTATGTTGAGTTTTGAAAATTTTGATATGATACGTTTACTCTAGTGTGACGTGAGAGTGAGAGCACATAAGTTATGGAATGGACAATGAATCGATATTTAGATAGGAATGAATAGAAAATAGACGGTGCTATAAGATGGTTGAGTGCGTCATTCACGTCTATCTTGTGCTATATGTAAGCTCATACTCGTGCTCGTGTGGTTGTTTCGTGATTATATTGTGTGCCTGATTTCTCATATTCGCATGATGTTGGTATAGATATCCCTATTGGACTTGTAGCTCAGCCCTTCTTTCTTTTCAGGTACAACACTTGAGTAGGAACATGGAGTACGAGGATTGCATGTGGACGATATGTTTCTTTTAAAAAAAAATTTATGGGAAAGTTATGTGCATTTTGTAGTTTTTATTTTGAAAATGATGTATATTAACTCGCACTAGATACTTTGATTCAAATGATGTAACTTTCTTTAAAACATCATGTTTTGGTGTTAATGATTTGGGTATATGGGTGAGCTTTTAAGGATTTTATTATTATTAATATGATCTTTATTATGTTAAAAATCGAGGGCATGACACGATCAACTATTTTTGAGAAATATGTAGAATAACTCTCTTTTGATTTTTATGATGACACTGTAAACTTTAGAAGAACGTTTATCATTTATCTATGGCCTTTGGGCTTTGTAATGGGCTATTTTGGAAATCTGGATGTTCATAAACTTTGTTGACACTTATGAATGGATATGTTTGGGAGAATTTATTGAGTATTTGTGAGGTTTTTAATTAGTACTTAAGTTTATTATAACTTAGTGAAATTGAGGGTGTGACATATGAAGCCAATGTCCCATATTACACCTTAAACTATAATTAGGCATTAAGCCACACGATAAGGCAAGACCTCAAACTAGCATAGGGGAAAGGAAAGCATTTGCAAAGATAGAATAGGGTGTTACTATTTTAGAAAACAATTTACATGAAGGACGGGTCTACAGAAATAACTCTCACACAACCGTACTATAAAGTAACTCAAACCCACAATTAAACACACACTATCCTCATAGGATAAATCCCGACGTTAAAATAAGGAGGAAAAAAAAAATATCTATGTAGAGTACCGCAAGGTGGTAACTATGCAAAAGGGGATTTCTAAATAACGAAACGTGCGGGAGTGGTAATCAACAAGCCATCCTAAGTTACATAACCATGATGAAGTATACAATCACCCTATAATTAAACCTACAATTCCTCCGATGTGTCATAGGACATTGCTTACTTGTAACAATCAATGAGAGATTTAACACATAAGGCATGAGCGATCAAGCGATTTAAAATATATGGACAATTATTATTCTACATGACCCTTCAAGCTCATAGGAAGATAACCATGATTGGAGATAAACTATGCATTAGAATAGGAGCATAAGACATAATACACAAAGTAAAAACATTCCGAAGCCGACAACATAAATTCGTCTAGATGCCAACGTGTCCCTTCCGGACGCCCAACTCTGGTCTTCTCTGTCCATTTTCTTAGGCCAGCTATCCGGACACCAATACCTCCAGTCTGGATGCCACTGCCCTATCTGTAGATTTTTGATAGATTTTTCCAACTTCTTCCAAAAGTTCCAAAACACAACCAAGGTTCTAAATAACTATCAAAACAAGTTCTAAACACATAATAAAGGTTAGACATCTCTTCCTCTAAGTTGAAATCCAAGATTTGGAGCTTCATCGTGAACCCTAGCTTCCAAAGGTTGAAAAGCTTCAAGCAAAACCTCCTCCAAGCAAATTAACTCACAATACATCTTCAAGAATAGTTTAACAAGATGTTGAATAACTCGTTCTATGCAAGCTTTCAAAAGTGTGTTAATCCAACACATGCCAAGCACACCGTGCTAGTGTTAGGCAGGATCAGCATCTGAAATGATGTAAGGGTGAGCTATACAGCCCAATAGAGATATCTACGCAAGTGTTATAAGCATATGAAATGATTGACATGCAACAATTGTCAATTTCTTATAACATGAGCAAGATCATATAGACATGAGATACATAGTGAAACATATATAGATGGTAGGTTTGATGATCCATGACATACATTTATTAATCCACATTCCATTCACTTCATTCCACAACTCATGTACACCACCAACAATTTCTCATTGATTGTTGAAGTGATTCTCCTAGCATTTCCAATGGAGTCTAGTTCACATCCTAACATTTCTCCTGAGGGAGTTTAGTTCATAACATTTGTAGCATTCTCGAAGGAGTCTAGTACAATCATCCTAGCATTACCAAGGGAGTCTAGTCCATTATTTACACCTTTCAAGTGTCCACATTGTAAGAACCCGCATAAAAATTAAATTAAAGAATAGTAAAAGAAAAGTATATTAAATGTAGTTTTTACTTAACTTTGGGTTAAAAAAATAAGTGTTGGGTGTGATAAGTAAAAAGGGGGGGGGGGGGGGTTATATAGAGAAGTGTGGGGGCAATTTTGCAAAAAATTAAAACAAGACATTTCCTTCTCCCTCTCCCCAATCTGCCGAACACTCTCTC
>JABCMJ010002861.1:0-14220 GCA_014822125.1 Arbutus unedo
GTTATATGTTAATTTGTTATGCATAATTATATAGGTCAATTTACAACAGATAACATTATCCATTTTTATATTATGTCAAAATACAGAGTACAAATTAGAACAGATAATCTTATCTAATGTTATCTTATGTAGAGATACAAAGAACAAATTATAATAGATGACCTTATCTGTTTTGATTTATTATTGTGTTTTCACTATCATACAGAGTTACAAAGATAAAATAACAACAAATAACATTATTTATTGATATATTATACAGGAATACAGCGGCCAATATACAACAGATAATATTATCTGTTTTTATATTATGCCAAAATATATAATGTAAATTAGAACAGATCATTTTATCTTCTATAAAAATATAGAAAACAAATTACAATAGATAATCTTATCTGTTTTGGTTTATTATTGTGGTTTCACTATTATGCAGAGATACAAAGATGAAATTACAACAGATAACATTATTTGTTCATATGTTATGTATAAATACAGAGGCCAATTTACAACAGATAACATTATCTGTTTTCATATTATGTCAAAATACAGAGTACAAATTACAACAAATAACCTTATCTGTTTTGATTTATTATTGTGTTTTAACTATGTCAAAATATTATCAGATAACTTTGTCTGTTGGCTCCTATCTCATTTATACAGATGTTATATATTATACATACTATTACGTCAATATAATAGTAAAATTCAAGCATTATTAATTTAAATAAAATTAATAAGAGACCGAGAAGACAAAAGCTACGATAATTATTGAAAAAATTATGTTATTTTTTAATTTTTGAACATGATTTTTAATTTTAAAAAATATTTTATCTAAACAAACTAATAATCAACAAAAAAAATTGAGGAAAAATAAAAAGTTACAAAAAAACTTAGTGTACGAAAAAGTCGCGATGCAAAAATTATATTTTAACTTATTTTTTATGTTTTTTATTTTAATTATTGAACATATTTTTTATTGAGACGAACTAGTAATTAATAAAACATAAATACAAAAAAATTAGTGTATAAAAATTACAAGAGATAACCTTATCTGTTTTGATTTACTATTGTGTTTTCCCTATTATGCAAAGATATATAAATAAAACTATAACAAATAACATTATCTATTGATATGTGTGCATAAATACGTAGGCCAATTTATAATAAATAACATTACCCATTTTTATATTATGTTAAAATACAGAATACAAATTAGAACAGATCTTATGCAGAGATACAAAAAAATAAATTACAGCAGATAATCTTATCTGTTTTGATTTATTATTGTGTTTTTACTATCATGTAGATATGCAGAGATGAAACTACAATAGATAACATTATCTATTGATATATTGTGTATAAATATATAGGACAATTTATAACAGATAACATTATCTGTTTATTATTATATCTTACGCAGAGGTACATAGGTCATAAGGGTGCATATCGTGTTTTGACATATTTTTCATAGTTTTTACTCTCTCCGTCCCATTTTCATAGTCTCTCTTTGGGATTCTAAATTTTTAGGAGAACATAATGATTGTTGCAAAAAATATTTTTCTTTCCAAATATGCCATTGATTTAATTGATGTGTACAGTACAAGTATTATTTAAATAAAGGGGCAAAAAGAAAATTTAATCAAATTTCAATTGTTATTTTTGAAAAGTAGACTTTCATTTTGGGACGTCCAAAATTGAAATAATGGACAATGAAAATGGGACGGACGGAGTAATTTTTTTAATTTTTGAACATAGTTTTTTATTTTTTTAAAATTTCTTATCGAGTCAAATTAATAATCAATGAAAAATAAAAACTTACAAAAAATTAGTGTACCAAAAGGTTGTGAGGACACAAATCATGTTTTGACTTTTTTCCATATTTTTGTTTATTTTTTTAATTTTTAAACATATTTTTTTAATTTTTTGGAAATTTTATATCAAGATGAACCAATAATCAATAAAAAAATAGATGCAAAATAAAATTTACAAAAAATTAGTGTACTAAAAATTCGTGAGGGCACAAATCATGTTGACTTTTTTCATATTTTTTGATTTTTTTTAATTTTTAAAAATAATTTTTAAATTTTTTTATCGAGACAAACTAATAATCAATAAAAAATAGATGCAAAATAAAAAGTTACAAAAAAATAGTGTACTAAAAAGTCGTGAGGGCACAAATCATGTTTTGACTTATTTTTTATTTTTTTAATTTTTTAACATAATTTTTTTAATTTATTTGAAATTTCTTATCGAGACAAACCAATAATTAATAAAAAATAAATACAAAATAAAAAGTTACAAAAAAAGTTGGTGTACGAAAAGGTGGTGAGGACTTTAAGATTTGTTAAGATTTAATAAATTTGTAATAAGGGTAATTTTATCAACCAAATGATCTAATCCATTAATACTTTTAAAAGAGCAAATCCTAACAACTTGTACTTTTAAAATAGTAAATCTTAAGTCAACAAACAAATTAGGCAGAACTTAATGAGTCAATTAACCCCATATTTAGAGTTTTAACTAATTTTTCCTAAAATCAAATAGACCTCATTAATTTAGTTACTGAAATTTCTATGGAGGGCCAAAATATATGAGCCAACCCAGTAATGATATACACTGATAAGTTGGGCTAGGCCAGAGACCATAGACCATGTCGGTAGCGTAAGGCTCCAACTGGCGTATTGTCAAACGGATCTCAGAAGTTTGGTCTAGAATATTAGCCCTTGGTTATCAGGTAATCCGCTTCGGCAACATGAAGCTTCGGTTGATGTTATGCCGAATGGGTTTACTACGGAGGAGGTACGGGCTTTACCAGTGCCCAACCTAACGTCTTGCCGTTTGGCTGAGGCGATGGGAACCTTCTAGAATGGTAGCAAATCCCATTAGGAAAGTGCACATATGGCAGTAACTACGTTCGAAAATGCACCAAATGTGGAATGTCTTCTTGCATGAAAATATTGCGATTTGATACCGTTGAACAAGGAAAGATTTTCTAGAGATTGTATTACTAAATATTGCACTCATTGGCTTATAAATAAGAGATTATAAGCCATTAATCAGGTACTTTATCATTAATTGTGCAATTACTATTGTGCTTTAATCTCTCAGTGTTCTGACTTTAGCATTGAAGTGCCTTCAGATTGGAAACAACCTGCTAACTGTTATTTGTATAGGAGATTGGAGTGATTCAAGCGGAAGAATATTCGCAACACCCACAATTGGTGACTCCGCTGGGGACGCTCATTCGATTGAAGAGTATAAATGGTTGAACCAAAAAAACCACCAAAATTGATAGAGAAGGACAGGTGGGCGCCTCTGCTTCAAAAGACAAGGGCACTCTTCTCGTCAATGACTCCCGTTGAGAGGAACGACCTCCGACTGCACCTCAGAAGTCGACAACTCGTGAGTACATCACACAGTTGAAGCAGGATGTGGAGAAAAGGGACAAAGACTTGAACAGTCTGGACTTAGAGCTCATTCATCTCAGGGCTGGCGTGCGCAAAAACCAGGCTCTAACGGCGAGCCAAACTCAAGACAAAGAATACACTAGGACCGTTACTCCGCCCCATAGAGAAAGTTCCGGATGTGTGTCTGTAAAACATAGATTAGGCTCTTAGGAGATGGCCAATTGCTGTGACAGTGGAAAAAGGGTGCGCCGAGTGCGAACCCCATCGCCGACACGACAATCGGGAAAGAGGAAGGAAGGCCAGTGGGTCCCAGCATTTGAAAGGCTGGGCAAATAAGTGGCCAATAGCTGCTCGGCAAACAACCACCAGGCTGCAGGCTGAGCCGAAAAGCAGTAATGAGAGGATTTGCGGGATAAACTAGACAAAAATAGGTGTGGGCCCAGGGACGATCGACCAGCGGCCCAACCAGAGGTATCAGCTCAATCTCGATCGAAAGCTGCGTACAAATGTCTCATCTCTACCCCATTCACTCGAAATATTGAGTCAGTTAAACCTCTCCCTAGGTTCAATCATCCCAAGTTCAACAAGTATGAACCTAAGACCGACTCATACGCCCATTTGGTCCACTATCAGCAGATGATGTCACTGTACTCCAGCAATGACGCGCTCATGTGTAAACTATTCTCATCAAGCCTGGGGTAGCTCGACCGGCTATGGTTCGACAAGCTTCTAAAGGGCTCGATTAGCTACTAGAAGGATCTCTGTTTGGCGTTCTTGGCTCGGTTTATCACCAACACGAAGGTCAAGAAGGAAGTAGATGCCTTGCTTGGTCTGCACCAATCAAAGTTCGAGTCGCTACAACAATATGCGGCTCAATATTGAGAATTATACAATGAGATTGATGACTATGATCCCAAGATCGCCGTTACCTCATTTAAACTCGGTCTCGACTCAAATAGCAAGGTGTTTGAAGATTTATTGCTTGTTTTGTCGATGCATATGGATGAGCTTATGAGTTGTATTAAATTGCACGCTCGACTAGAAGAAGCTAGGGATGAGAGGAGCAGGGCCGAGCAGAATGGGCAAAGTCGAGTGGAAGGAAGCACGGAGCGCCGATGGGAAATGAATGTTGTGAAGACTGGAGAGAGAAAAGAGATTCGGTCATTCAAATATGTGGTCGAGAAAATGATGTCCAAGATTCTTCTGTTCCAACTTGTCCGAAAGATCGAGTATGAGCCCTTCTTCAAGTGGCCAAACAAGTTGATGGGAGAGTCTAAATCTAGAAATTAGAGATTAAGATGTTTGTACGATAGATATCGTGGGCATATGACGGCCAATTGTTGACATTTCAAAACCTTCTTGGAGGAAATGGTGGCCAAGGGTCGCCTAAATGAATGGGTTGATGAGAAGAAAACGAAAGCTGGCACGCATAAGGATGACAGCAATCAAGCGACAAATGCCTAAGAGGTACATACAATGTCATTCACAGAATGGTGGATCATGAAAATGAAGAAAAGCTTAAGGCTGAACTACAATTCATTGTAGGACAAGAGGTTATGAAAGTGGAATCAACTCCCGGGAAACGCGAAAAGGAGCCAAATGGGGTGATCACCTTCACCAATCAAGATCTGGAACGAGTACGGCATCCGCACAATGACGCCTTAGTCATAAAATTGGAAGTTGACACGTGGTTTGTCAAAAGAATCTTGGTGGATCTCGTCAGCTCAACTGAGATAATGTACTACAACCTGTTCAAAAAGATGGGGGTATAGAGAGACCGACCTACAACCAACCGAAGTACCATTGGTTGGTTTCAATGGAGCCCCAATCTGGCCGTCGGCAAGTTCACAATCCTTGTCGTGGCGGGATCGATGACATTGCTGATGGAATTCATAGTTGTGGACGTACCATCTCCCTATAACGCGATAGTCGAAAGAGAGTGGGTGCACAAGCTAGAGGCGTGGCCTCCACATACCGCCAAGTGCTAAGGTTCATCGATCCCAGCAGGGTGGAGAGCATCTATGGAAGCCAAGTGTCGGCCAAACAGTGCTACATTGCCGCATTAAAAAGTAAGTCTACCCCTGAATAGGTTAATTGGTCGAGGTACTAGACCTACCAATATTGGATGACGTCGGCATACTAGCAGCCGAAAGGGCCGTGAAGGATTTGGTTACCATACCATCGGGCAAGCAGGATCCGGAGAGGTTTTTCCTAGTCGGCTCTTCTTTGGCTGAGTAGGAAAGAGAACAGATGGCGAAATTCTTGACTGCCAATATCTCTATCTCTACGTGGACTCCAAATGAAATGCCTAGTGTCGATCTTGAGTTTATCTACCATGAACCCAAAGTCAATCTGACTTATCAACTGATTGTGCAAAAAGCTCTTTGATTGGCTACAACCCATATGGATGCAATAATTGAGGAGGTTGATAAGTTATTGGAAGCAACAGCCATCAAAGAGCTACAGTATCCGAGCTAGTTAGCAAACACAGTGGTGGTCAAAAAGAAAAATGACACGTGGAGGGTCTATGTGGACTACGCTAACCTGAACTACGCTTGCCCCTAAGATAGCTTCCCTATGCCCCAAATTGACTAGTTGGTGGATGTGACAGCCGGACATGAGCACATGAGCTTCATGGACACCTATAGAGGTTACCATCAAATAGCTATGTTCAGCTCGAATCAAGATAAGATGACTTTCATCACGCCAAAGGGCTTTATTGTTACCGAGTAATGCCATTCAGCCTGAAGAATGCCAAGTGACCTATCAGAGGATGGTGACTAGGATGTTCAAAAAGCAGATCGTCAAAACGGTGGAAGCCTACATCAACAACATGATGGTCAAGAGTACCAAGGCCGAACATCATCTAAGGAACCTACAGGAGGTATTCGACATTCTCAAGAAGCACAAATTGAGACTCAATGCATCCAAGTGTGTCTTCAGGGTCGGCTCTATGAAATTCCTTGGCTACTTAGTGACATGAAGGAGAATAGAGGCCGATCCAAACCAAATCCAAGCAATTCAGCATCTCTCATAGCCAACCACGGTTAAGGAAGTGCAAAAGCTCACCAGCACGACGACAACCCTCAATCATTTCATCAGTCGATCATTTGATAATGCTGACCATTTCTTGAATGCTTGAAGAAGAATGGTCATCACAACTTCCTATGGAATGACGAATGCAACGAAGCCCTCATTCGGCTCAAAGAAACATCTCTTCACAGTCCTACTGTGGACTAATCCTATTGTTGGGGAAATGCTCTATCTTTATCTTGTTGTATCTCCTCATGCTGTAGTTTGGTGCTTGTCTGACATACTGAATCTAGAGATAGCTCAGTGTATTATGCGAGCAAAACCTTGTTGGACACCGAAACCAAGTACTTTTCGCTCAAAAAACTTGTTTTAGCACTCATAGTGACGCCAAGGAAGCTCACCCCTTATTTTCAAAGGCACACAATCATAGTCCTTACCGAATACCCACTAAAGGCCATACTTAGAAAGGCCAAAATTTCAGGGAGGATATCTCGATGGGCCACTGAGTTGGGCAATTTTGACAACAAATATCAGTCTTGAACGGCCATCAAAGCTCAGATCTTTGCTGACTTTGTGGACGAATTCACACCTCAGCCAAGATCAATGATTACGATTGTCGAACAGACAAAAAAGCCCCTCATTGATGAGCAGGATTGGTTTAGTAGTAGTGTTTGGACTTTATATGTGGATAGAGCGTCCAATGGCAAGTGGGTCGGAGCAGAAGTGTTACTCATCTCGCTAGAAGGAGTACTTCTTGAGCATGCCATCCAACTTGATTATGATGCCACCAACAACGAAGCCAAATATGAAGCCCTTCTAGTAGGGCTTCAGACGGCCAAAGCAATTGACGCAAATAAATTGGTCATCCACAACGATTTACAATTGGTGGTAAATCAAATTTTAGGAGAATACAAAGCAAGAAACGGGCAAATGGGCAGGTACATGAGTAAAGCCATTAAGTTAATTCAGAAATTTAGGAAGGTTCAGGTAGGACAAGTTGTTAGGGAGCAGAACTCACATGCCGATATGTTGCTAGGCGTGGCTTCGGCCGCAGAAGTCAACAGTCACTGAACAATTTCAATTGATACACTTTCCCGACCAAGTATCAAGCCAATGGAATCAGTTGAGGTATTGATGACCGAGCATGGCTCGAGTTGGATGGATCTCATTATACATGCATGAAAGAAGAAAAGCTAACAGCTGGCAAAAGGGAGGCACATCGCATAGTTCACAAGTCGGTGTAATTCTGGGTTTCGCCCAAATCCAATTGACTAATCCCAACTTAGTACATCGTTGCAGCGCTAGGCACGAAAAGAGTTTAAAAATCTGAACTTTTCTCTTCTTATGGATTGAAAAGTAGTGAAGTTCAGCTATCGATCCACAGGAGAAGTTGGTTACTGAGTTGGTAGTGCTTTTGTACTGAGTTTTAGTGCTTAGGACGCCACTCCTTTTTATTGCGCCCGAACATTTTCCAGCCCCCCTTGCAAATAATGAATTGTTGAACGGGGTTGAATAATTTCTTGACTTGAAAATGCGACGGAAAATAAAAATTGTTTAACAGCTGGGACTTATTTAAAACTCAGAGTCGCCACTTGACATGAAATTTGGGTGTGTCAAGTCACCCTCTAAAGCCATTTTCGAAGAAGATGCCTTTAGAAAAATAAATTAATTTTGACTCAGAAATACGATTCTGTTTATAAAATGACTCCTTTAAAAGAAATCTGGTCTTGAAAACAGAGATGGGTTCGGAAATTTACTGTTACGAGTTGGGAAGGTGTTAGGCACCCAACATCGCCCTTTCGGTACTTAATTTTCTCAATTAATTTTATTTTATTATCCTTGGCCAAATTGATAAACATCTAGCGGTTGAATGTACAATATGACATAAAGTAAAACAGGGTGCGAGGGCAGGACCTCGGCTTACGCAATTTAGCTCTCGGTGGCAAAAATGTTGAAACGGACATATGTTAAACTTTGACCAAAACATTATATGCAAATTGGTATCTGCACATCATGTTTCTATTCCTCAAAGTGTCAGGTACCTTAAATCCCTGGTAGGAACTTTCAAGTTTAACAATAGTCCGATTTTGTTTTATTAATGAATTACCATATTAATCTTTCTTGAAATTACAATATGCTGTCTTGGCCTAAACCAAGTCAGCTATTATTGTATTTTCATTCATTTCTTGCTGACTACCTATGTCACCAGCATTCTGAAAATTTCAAGGTTAATTTGATGCAAAGTGCCAATGTCGTTCCGATAATTTTTTGAGAAAGCACGACACGCAAAATTGACATAAACTACCAATTTACATGACATACTTTAATTTGAGATTATCGAGACCAAAGACTGGGAGACATGGACAATACGTCTATTCATATTTCTCAGTTTTTAGGCAAGACACATATTTACTTAAATTTATTTTTTATTTACAATCCTTTATCCTGGCAGCTACGCAAACACTGACGATCCAGATTGCAGAATATAATAAATGTCACTTCGATCATGATAATCTATCGTGAAAAGATAACGTGCACCGCCTATTAAATTTTTATCCCAAAACACTAGCATGGGCTACCTATGTCACCCGTGTGTTTATGAAATTATGAGATTATCGGGATTTTTAGCTACATGATATGAACAGCGTGTCAACATGAACTAACGGCAACTATTCATATTAATTAGCTATGAAGTAATGAATTTTTATCTTCTGATTTTACGTGAAATAAAAAAAAAAGCAGTAACTGTTACGGGAAAGTGGGAAAGGAATAAAAAAGAAAAATGTTATGAGAATCGGGAAAGGGAAAAAGTTAGAAGTTAACTCCGACAGGTGCCGACGCAATTGAGCGATATGTTAGGGATGTAAATATTAGCTCCGAAGAAATTCTTATAGCGAGAATCCTAGAATACTCATTATAAAAATCTCGTTTAAACCAAAATCACAAAAAGTATGTCGACTTTCGCAATTTTAACCTCGGAAAGGCGACGCCCGAGCATTCTAGAAGTGCGGACTAGAAATCTCTGAAAATGAACTAGAGATCGTAGAAGTGTGGACTAGAGATGCGGACGCCGACTTTCTCGGACGTGATATTTACATTAAAAATAAAAAGATAGGAAAGACGACATTTTGACATTCTAGAAGTGCGGACTAGAAATTTTTAGATTTGCGAACTAGAGATGCGAGTGACAATCTTTCAGGGGGTGATGTTTCCATTGAAAATAAAAAGAAATTAAAAGGATACAATTAAATAAAAAGAGACATAATTAAATAAAAAAAGACAGAAATTGAATAAAGAGAGCAAAAATTAAATAAATATGCAAAAATTAAAATGAAACGACTGCTGCAACGTTACTTTGTATTGATATTCGAATCAGTTGGTTACATAAAAATAAGAGAGACACGCGAATGGTTAAACAAAACCATAACCCGACATAACATTGGGTTTTAAACCGTGTTATCGCGAGCTATGCTAGTGTAATAGCACATTCGGATATTTCTAACTCTGAAAACAAATCGAGCAGAGTTTCCTCTTATTTTTTGATCAAAACCTTAACTAAATAAAAGCCTAACTCTAATTTTGTTATCGGTTCCTAACACTTTCATGGCTACAGAGTCTGAAATGCTTGAAGAGAAACAGATTAAAATTTTCTTAAAGAGACTCTCTTCTCTGGGTATAGAGATTTAGGAAAAATGAAAAATAAATGAGTGTTGAAGTTTCTTCCCTTGGGTTTTCTTCGAATCCTAATTTGTATCTTGAATTCTGGCTCCAAAAATTCTTATCCCCTTTAAATGTGCATTGTGCACTTACTTTTATAGAAAAAGCAAGGAATGAGAGAAAGAGACGTGTGAGATACGGAAGAGAGAGAGAGAGAACGCATGGGGAGAGAGAAGAGAGAAAGACACAAGAGAGAGAGAGAGGGAGAGAGAGAAACCCCAGGGAGAGAGAAAGAGAAAAAAGAGTGAGGGAGAGAGAGAGACACACACACACGTGTCGAGAGGGGAGAGGAGAGAGAAGCAGTTCGGTTGGCCCACGCGCCAACACGCGCTCACATGAGCACGTGTCAGCGGCCCAATCAGCGACCGTCATGTCAGCGCACAACCGCACGCGCAAAACACGTGGTTACGCACGCGGTTACTTACGGGCCCTAGATGCGCCTCACGTGCCGTACATGGCTAGCACGCCGCAGGCGGCTGGCGCGTGGCCCCCACACACTCTATTGATGTCAGGTGAGGTCACCCTTGACCATTATTTACGAAAATGCCATTGTGTTATAAAATGCCTCAACACGCTATTTTTTATCCTCAAACGTCCAAACGAACTCAGATTTGACCATGGATACAACCAATGAACTCATACCTTTGAGACGATCATTTTGAGTATAATCTTCGATTTATGAACATGTCGGCTCGCAAACCTAGCTCCCAAATAATCACCGGTACTCCATTACAATTCTTTAAAATGCTGCTTCTTAAGCTACCGAACTCATATTTGACCACAGATACAGCCAATGGACTCGTATTGCCATACTGATCAATAATATGTGCCTATCGATATATGAACATATCATCTCGTAAATTGTGCTCTAAGACAAAATGGCTCAAAACTCCAAATGAACTCGGATTGAATCTTAGGTATAGCCATTGAACTTGTACCATAGTGCTGATCAACAATATGAGATTTTCATGGTTTGATAAAGTTGTCTTACGAATAGGCTCCCGAGCTATGGTCTGTGTAAGGGCAAAATGATTTTTTTAGAGGCTGACTTGCTGAATTCTCTAAAGTTGCCCAAGTATCATCTAAATTATGTTCAATAGGTCTGCTCAATAATTGAAAGTGTCTCTGGCAAAATTCTTTGGTCTTCAGGTCATCCCATGCGTCTTTGGCTATCCAGGGACAAAATAGTCATCCTGCGCATAAGCTTATCGTAAGCCCATTCTGATGGCATGTTTCATGATAGCTTGAGCGATGGGGTAAAATCTAGTATCAACACTTTTGATCTAGATTTGAGGATTAGAACTTAAAAACAAAATACTAAACATAAAACTTGTTAAAGGAAGAAAAGAGGCATAGTGTAAGGACCCGTCATATTTTAATATTTAAAAATATTTTACGATGAATAAAATGGGTATAGGTAAGCATCAAATAAGGCGATGGATGTGTGTGGTCAGTTTTGGTGAAGAGGACAGGAGCAAATAAGGAGCCTTGGGTGACTGGTCATGGCTTGGAGCATGGCTGGCGTGACCAGTCACGCGAAAGTGAAATTTTGGTCAGTAGGCCTGGATGACCAGTCAGGCTTCCGCGTCCCTTTTGGATGACTGGTTAGGCGGTGGTAGTTTTTTTGAAAATTTTTCGTTAGTAGGTGGCCGTGACTGGTCAAGCTCATAGGCCCTCTTCCCATGACTGGTCAGGCGGGTTGACGCGTGGGTTTTAAAGAGACAAACCATATTTATTTTAAACACAATTTACACCCCTTATACTTAGATTTTTCCCCTTCTCTCTCTAAAAAACCCCCATTTCTTATGTCTCCACCTCAATATACTTGATCAAACCTCAATATCCCTCAAATTCCTCCAAGGATTCTTCATTTCCCCTTTGATTTCAAGCATTTGGAGGTGAAATTTGCTTGGAGAAGACTTGGTTGAGCATTCCTCCACCATTCAAGCTAGGGCTTTGCCATTTGAGCTTAAAGCTTTGATTTCTTTTTTTGAGGTAGGGATTTTCTTACTCCTCTTACATGATTATGGCTTATTATTGGTGTATGATGCATTTACCCTTTGAGTTAAGGGTTTGGGTATGCTTAAGTGTGTGTTTGGTATTTAGCTTGAAAGTGTTCACCTTAATTGGCTAAATACTATGTTTGTTACTTGAAAGAGTTGTCGTATGACATCCTTGATAGAAGTGATGCATCGTACCATTCAATATTGATCCAAGGTTTATACATTGGAATAATGAAAGTAGTTGCGGTTCATGTGGTGAACTAGACTCCCCAATGGGAAGGTTAGGGATATTGTGAGTATTGTGAACTAGACTCCCCAATGGGAAGGCTAGGGATATTGTGAGTATTGTGAAGTAGACTCCCCGATGGGAAGGCTAGGGATATTATGAGAATTGTGAACTAGACTTCCTTGTGGGAATGCTAGGAGTATTGTGAACTAGACTCCCGGAAGGGATGGCTAGGAAATGGAACTAGGATTCTACGGGAATGTTAGGCATGAGATATCATTATTGTGGAGTCGAATATGTTACTTGATGATGATGAGAATAGTGATGTGAAATGAGCCTTTGATGAGTAGATTCCAATTTAGAAATGAATCGGTCGTAATATAACGCATCTTATCATGATACATTAAAGTTTAGCATTGTTGTTTATCTTCTATGCCATGACATTCCATCTTCACATAAGATCTGCATAGAATTTCTCTACTGGGTCCGTTAGCTCAACCATTATTTATTTTTTAGGTACAGTCTCAGACCACTAGCTTGGAGTTGACATGGAGTGTTGGATTTTTGCATGACATTCTAGGAGCTGCATCCGTAGAGTTATTTAACATCTTTCACCCATCTCTTTTGAAAAATATGTATCATAACTCTGATTTACTGAATGTCCTAGTTTCAATGTAATATTTTGAAACCGTCTTTTATGAGAGTGTAAGAACTCGGGACATCTTGGTACATGACTAATGGGATTTTGGGTATCGGGTGAGACTTTGTGGTCTTTACTATAATTAAATGTATTTATGATTGGTTAAAAATTGAGGTCGTGACAACTTGGTATCAAAGCATAGGTTTAGAAGACCTTGAGATCGTGGAGAGGCTTTTAACCTCACTGGGTTCAAAACTCGTTGCATTTAGGCATGAATTGGGTGCTTGTATACTTGTCATGCATTGGCATTGCATATCACATGAATGGACTTATGTGTAATTGTTGACCCTTGTTAGGGATTTTTGTTGGATAATTGGCCTTGTGAGGGCAATGGTTGTTTGATTTTGATAGTATTGTCTTTATCGTTGTAGCACTATACCTCCGAGACGTGGGGTGAGATTGGGTGGACCTTGAGGTCGAGGTCGAGGCCGTTATCGCGAGAGACCTTTAGAGGATGTTACAAGTCAACAGAGAGAGATCCCGCGAGCGGAAGAAGTTCGCGAGGAAGTGGAACAGAACGTTGAACCACCGATTGTTCTGGGTACGTTCATAAGAGAATTTGTGGCGGTGCTAGCCGAGGCCAATTTACTGAACCAGGCTCCAAGAGCCCATGCTGGTGATCGGGCACTAGACGCGATGAGGGAGTTTCGCCATCTTAATCCCCCTCAATTTAACGGAGAGGGTGGTGATTTTCTCGCGGCCGAACATTGGCTTTCTGAGATTTGCAAATTATTCACGGCATTGAGGATAGCGGAGGATGATCTCCGGGTTGGCATTGTGGCTTGCCAATTGGTTGGAGAGGCAGATAAATGGTGGAAGTCTGTTCTTGAAACGAGGAAAGATACACGAAGGGCTGCTAGGCAAGCGGCTAGGATTGATGAACCGAATGTGGAAGACATTACTTGGGCGGAATTTGAGACTCTTTTTGAGAGCCGATACTTTCCCGAATCCTATCGTGAACAGCTACGAGTACAGTTTGAGAGGTTGGAGCAAGGGAACATGACGGTGTCGGAGTATGCCGCGAACTTTCAGACCTTATCTCGCTATGCACCAGAGTTGGTAACTTCGGAAGATCGCAAGTGCCGACGTTTTGAGAGGGGTCTTCACTCCTCTGTGAAGAGGCTCGTTGTGAGCCAA
>JABCMJ010002866.1:0-12598 GCA_014822125.1 Arbutus unedo
TACTATTATATAAAGTGAACACCCCATTTGGTGTGAACCTAAATCTTGAAGCCGGCACACACTTTGAATTTCCAAAAATGCCTTGCAATTTTATTTTTTTTACATGTCACTAACATTTCTTCTAAATTTACCTTATAGGCAAAAGAATAAATCACAAAAAAAGCACCCACAACAGTATTCCACCCAAAAAAAACTACATACGACGTGATAACTTGTTGTAGAAAATCTTTTCTTTGGAATGTGAATGTTGGCGACGAAATCTTCTACAAATACATGGAAACAAAAATTCTTGGAGACGCGTTACGCCGTCGTTTTCTTAAAGACAATATTTGCCCCCACCGGATGGTGTGTACCGGATTACAGCAAACTTGCCTTCAAGATACAAAAAAGACGAACTTGTGTTCTTTCTGTCTACGTTTCTACAAATGGAAACGGGCAGAATATCTACGTAGTAAAAATAAAGATGAACCAAAAAACCACCAAGTATTGTTTCTACAGAATAACAATACTTGGACTAAATGTTTCCAAATATAAGAACTTTTGAGAGAGAGTGGTCAAAATTCAAATAAGTCTAATTGTGTTGGAGAAAACTTGTATTTATAGATGGTATAAAGGTACAATTGAAAAGTCCCAACTTTTTAATCTATAGATGTAATGGAAAAGTTACAACTTTTAATTAATAAAAGTCACAACTTTTCAATTAATAAAAATCACAACCTTTAAACTAAAAATCACATCCCTTTGAATAGTCATCATATCTCTTTGAATAGTCACAGATATTCAATTAATAAAAGTAACACCTTTTAGTGTTACACTACAATTGAATAGTTACAACTATTCAAATAGTCATGTTTTTAACAATTAGACACACCTCTTAATTTACTTTATAACCACCAACTTTAATTCACACCCCTTAGATAGAGTCACGCCCAAATGTCTCTCAAGTTCCCAATTCAAACATTTGAAGAACAATGAAGGTTTTACAAAAAATACCAAAATATAAACCCATTTATTTTGAAAATTCCTAACATAACTTACAGCAAGTAATCCACCAAAAGAAAAAAAATAACCCTCAAAGTGGTAACTTACAGCAGTTACCAAAACACTAAAATCCTTCCAATCGCAAATGATAGATATCATTCTCCGTCAGAAAATAAGTAGTAAGGTGGTCGTTACTCTTTAGTTACCACAACACTGGAATCCCTTCGAATTGAAGAGGTTAATTGTCAATCACAAAATCTACAACCATTGTGCACCATTGGATGAGAAAAAATTGTGCACAATTACCAAATAAATCTTAAAATTGCAGAGAAGCTCACGAAATCCGAAGAGTTCTTTGTATAAGGTAACTTAATTTGGATATAATTAGTACCAATTTTTCGTTGATTCTTCGTTACATCTACCTTTGTTTGCTTACAATTTTTCGTAACATTTGTAAGCGAGTGAAGAATGTTCTTAACACAGGGTTTCACGGCATTTGACAATTGATGATCGGGAATAGTTTGCTTTTGGTACGTTAAGGTTATTAATATTTGCGATTTCCCATCTCAATGAGCCCTTTACAGAAATTTCTCCAGAGAGAGAGAACAGGGCTTCGAGATACAATTGTCATTTAGATACTTGGGATTTAACACATTTAAGCAATTTGTGCGACGCGATTACATGAGGGGTGTATATATAGGAGTTCTTGCCATATAGGCGCCAGCACGAGTTGGGTTCAACGGGTTCAATTGATTATGGTTTACGTATTCCCTTTTCTATCACTTCGACTGGGTTTACATCCTTTTTTTTCACTAATTGACAGTGGGACAAAAATAAATGAATTGGTACAAACCTATCAGTGGGTTCACCTAATTGACATTGGGCCACTTTGTATTAGGTTTCTTGTGATTTTATTCCTTATGTTACGGATTCATAAGCTGTTTTGGATATTTTATTTTGCTTCCTTTATAAATAAAAACATCATACGTATCCCCTCTTTCCGAATCTTGAAGCTTTTCGTATCGTGACTTCAACCTTACACGTCACTAACTACATACTTTTCTCTAAGTCTACGCGTCACTAAGTACATACTTTCCTTTAAGCCTACGCGTCCACGCATTGCGTGGGCACCGACCTCTAGTACATGTATATATAAACACGCATACAAACATGTATAAATTTAAATTATAGTATCATCCCTAAATCGGACTCTTCATTTACGCCAGGTTTTAGATATGTAGATATTTGTATAGAGAAAGATAAATGGACATGCAATCAATGAAAACGCTGTCTGAATCCAGAATCTATATACCCTCAAAATCAATAATACACGATATATACATGTATGTTTTATATAGTGAGAGAGGGAGACATGCAACCAATCAATAACCTCAAACGACTCGCACCACTAAAATGAATATCTGTTGTACCTGGATTCGCTTCCTCTTTCAAAGGGTCCCCATTGACGGCGATTTGGTTCGCTACCATCAGACTCGCCGAACCCATTTGCCGATCGATGCAACAGATCTACGGCGCCCAGAACTGGGTTGATTTGGTTTTGCGTTTTCAGAAGCAATCGCAACACCTTCAGATCCCTTGAACTGTTTGGAGGAAACAGATGTTGAAGTAGAGAAAGGGCCGGGAGGAAATGCAGGAGGGTTTTATATTTGGGGCTTACGTTTCAAAATGCACAAATGGCGGGAAAACTGCTATCAGAAACGCGCCACCATTAAAAAGCAAAGTAAAAATTTTGGAAAACCCTAACTGTATATATATGTTGTGCCATATATCTCTCTGTATTTTACTGTCTTTTTGACATTCTTCATCCCTGACTCTCTCCCCCCCCTCTCTCCCCCTCTCTCTCTCTTTCTCTGACCCCTGTATCAGACAACAGTGGACCAATTTGTAATAAAGAAATGAATGAAAAATTATACTACACATTAATGAGGAACACAACCCCCATGTGATAGATGACTTCACAGAGTAGGTCAACTTTTAAGTCTACTTTTTTCGCCCAAAGAACTATAAAAAATTTAGAGCGAATATGATAAATTTAATATAAACAGGGATATAGTTGAAAGAAATATTTATTATAAGATAATAGAATAATTATATATAACTTATTTGAATATGTTTTTCACAAAAAGAATATATGAGTAGGTGAATTACGCGAATAATATTTTTATAATTGATGATGATATATTCGTATATAACAATTATTATTTTTATAAATATAAAAGATATATAAAAGGGATAAAATATAACACAAATGTATTCGGAATCATTCGATGCACGTAAAATTTTTTAAGATAATATTAGTCTTATATACATTAGACGGTTCCTGGCATGTCTATTTTTTAGATTTGTATTTTTAAATATATATTTGTAGACTTTTTACTATTTTATTCTAGTAAAATAATATTTTAAATAATATATTCAGAATGCAAGAAAGTCAATTAAAATAACAAACACAATAATCTTATTTAAAGTAATAGTATTGAGCTGTTTTTATGAACCTTGACCCAAAAAAAAAACCATAGTTTGTGAATAAGGTTTCGTGTGAAATAGGATTTGTTGTACTTGCATCAAGAATGGATGGAATTTTATGATGACGTATTCTTTTCAAAATTCGTTGTAAGTTGTAACTACCATGTTTGATTTTTCTTTTTTTAATCACCGATATACATATAAACGGCCGACTTACCCTCATGAAGAGTGGCTATTTCTTAATTATTTTAAAATTTGGTGAACATGACAACCATCTCTTTTTTTTAATAATTTAAATGTCCAGTTATTTTACACGTATTTTGACTAATTTTTAATTGATCAATCTCGCATTTTACTTGTGGATATTTTAATTAAAGTCAGCGCAAAGCTCTCTATGAATAAATCTCATAAGAATTGATAGTACCCAAAAAGTTTCGATCCTAATATTTTAGGATGGAGAAAATCCCCAAATCTCAAGTCTTTACTATTAAACCAAACTCTCGGGGATAAGATAACAATCATCTTCGTTGGACCAAATTGCCTAAAAGAGTATGTTGGTTAATTGCATTCAATTTATTTGTAAAATGAACTCGTTTGTGGCTCGTTAAACATTCAGCCGATGTTGATTTAATTTGTATGTAGATCAGTGTTCAATAAATTTTACAAAAAATAAAATTTCCGAGCTCGGATTATACTCCATTAATTTATACATTATAAAAAACTTGAGCTACTCAATACCGACCTGTGATCGATTTTATTGAAGTTCACTTTTGATATTGAAATAAAATATTAAACCACTACGCTTAAACACATTTAATGCAAGGACCAAATTAGGCTAACAATATACGAAATTTTAAAAAATATACATCTATTTTTATTGATCAACGAAATTTAAGTTACAAATCATAAACAAAATTAGCAGTATAATAAAAAAAAGGATAGCCTATAATGCAAATAGTACAATATCAAACCGAGTATTGTGGATTCACAGTCCACTTAAAACAGATTTACCATCTCACTGTGGATGTTAAAATATTACAATCGACGTCTATCTCTTAGGATAAAATAGCTCACTCGAACAAAAGAACACCAATCTTTGACTATCTATCAAATTTACCGTGTATGTCTCTCTCTCACATAAAAAAACTAATTTGATTTATTTTAGAGGAAATTTCTTGTGTATAAAACCAATAACAAGATTGATATTTATAGAACCATAGAAGAACCTCTTGAATGCAAAATTGAAAATCTTTGAGTAGCGTGACATGAATAGAGACATAATTGAAAAATTTTGAGTTACATAACGGATGAAATTTTTAGGTTACTGTCAAGTTCTGTAATGTTCCAATCAATTCACAACCTTTTAAATTTTCAACATTTAAAAACTTATTTGGTTTGTAATCCAAACATAAATAACTCATCTCTCAACCCTACATGACTCATTTTACATCCTTACATTCAATGTGGATACCCCATATGCCACAAGTTGTTTAACAACTAGATCAAAAAATGATCCGAAAGATCTTGCTTTTTCAACAATAGGATATAGGACAGTCTCAAGGTCAACGGATTACGAAAATCTCAATGGCAATCTCTAATAACATTTACCAATATCCATTCATTTTTCAACCAAAGTGTTTGACTATTAACTACTTTTCTCAATTATGGCTTTTAAGAACACACACATATGAATATGTACATGTATGTAAAATACGGACCTTTTATTTTTTTATTAAATTTTAATTATCTGAATCATTCAATGTGTTGAAAACATATTTTTAAGAATACTCATCAGAAATATATATATATATATATATATATATATATTTCACTACTTGTTACAACCAACTCATTTGTTGGTATGAGACTAGTCGCAACTATTGTATTAATCTTTTTTTTAAAGAGATTGAGCTATCAATCACATTAAATTTATATTGTTTATACATCCCACGTAAATTACTCTGTGTATATAATTAACTCACATGCTGGTCTTTTAACCCCTTAGTCTACGAAGGCCCTTGCTTCAATTGGTCGGATAAATAACCACCTCTCCGTCTTTGACCCCTTAGTTTTCCATAAAACGCCCTGATTAGTAGAATTGGTCATTCGGTTGAAAATAGCAACTGCGTAGAAATTATTATACTCATGCTTACTTGGCCAAAGAATGAGAGAAAATTAATATAACAATAGACGAATCAACAAAGAATCCAACGGAATCTATTGCGGAACATATACACATTCCAATTTGGAAGGGGCAAGGAATGAGAGAAAACTAATATGATAATAGACAGATTAAAATTGAATCCAAAGGACACTATTGTGGAACATATACACATTTCATTTGTAACAAGGATAGATCTAAAATTTATAGGTACTAATATCAATTATCTATAATAAGTATAATTTTGTAAGGACAAAAATCATTTATGCAATAAGTTTAACAAAATATCTATAAAAAAAATACTTATCTTACGAGACTTTTTCAACTAAGTGAGATAAATTAACCCCACTTGCAACATTATACATCCCCATGCATTTTGAAGGATTCATAGCCCGTTACTCTGGGCCTCAACAAAGGCAACCGCGTGGGGGCTATGAAGGTAAATATATACCTTGTTTGATATGCTCCCCGTCCTCTTAGAGAGGATATCAAACAAGGCCCATACGTACTCGGCTTAAGAGTCTGCACAAGATGGGAAGCAAAGGGCTAATGTGAGTTACCTACAAAAGTAATTTGGTCTTCTTGCTTCATATGTGACGACAGTATCAATTTGCAAATTCTATCCCATTTCCTTTTCCTACTTTGGATCAGCATCTCTGCTAGAATGATAAAAGTCCATGGAAAATCATACTTCCAAGAGAATTCCCAGTCTCTTTCACATTAAGATGAAATTTCAACATATTCCACAGCTTCTCTTTTGTGCACATCACAATCACACAACACAAAAAAAATCAAGTTCCATTCAACAACTTCACAAACAATTCTCTTGACGGCAGATCACAATCTCATAGTGTAAGGTACCGTTTGAAATATAACCACAAACCAAACATTGATCGTAACTCGACATTACGACCACAAACTCACATCAGGGTAATAACGCCAAAACAAAAAGATGAAAAGGGGGAAATAAATTAAAAAATGAAGATGGCGGACGAAAAAACAATAATAAGTTGCTTGTTTGAATACTGTCAATACTGGAGAGGAAAAGAAAAGAAAATCTAATGATGTTTGATGGAATTAAATCCACGGCCTTCAAGAAAAAGGTGAGTAAATCTCAACGGTTACAAAGCAACCCCAAAAATCCAGCAGCTGTGAAAATGAGGAGAGAAACAAAACAAGCAGCAATCTATCTACAAAAACCCGTATATCCAATTCTACAGAACACATTATAATATGTTTGAACTCTCCAGAAGCTCAAATATGGGGAGCAGGAGGAAACACTCACCCAACAAGAATGCCTTAAACGATGGGTTTTCAAACTTATCTAATATTTGTATGACGAACCAGGTGGAGCTGGGGGCATCCGGTTAGGGGTGCGGCGGCTGCTGGAGCTGGATCTTGAGCTTGAGCTGACATCCCCATTCTGCATAGGGTCACTGTTCCGACGACTGTGACCGTTGGATCCATACCTAGATGAGTCATTGTAGTCAGTGGGACCATTGGCAGCAGCAGAGTCGAAGGCTGATCTCCAATCTTCACCAGGTCCACCGGTTTTTGGACTTTCTGCAGAAATCGATACAAAAAATACTCACAATTAAAAACTAAAAAAGTGAGAATCAACAAAAACTCGTCAAACCAAAATCTTCAATCATGTAGTGATGAATGAAGCAAATATTACAAGATGTCAAAGCCCTTTAGAATCCATATTCAGACTAAAAATTAATTATCTCTAAACAAAACCTGACACCCCAATAGGAAGGTGTACATGTTGCATTTGTCCCGTGTTTAAGAAACCAAGGTAGTCTGTATTTATGGATTCTAGATGAAGAATTTGGCATCACTTGTTAAATAATTCTACCATTAATTAAGTCCCATCTTAGTTCTACATCTCCAGAATGAAATTGGGAGGTTTCGATTGATAGATTTGAAATAACTTTTTGACCATAGCTATTTGAAATCCTTCCATAGATAATTACACGAATTTCAACCAAGTAATTTACTCTCTTTAACCAGAAACTAATCATCCTCTAATCAACATACCTACAAGAGTTAACCTTCCCACAAGTTTACGAAGTACAACCTCAACGAAATGAAGTGATTGATGATCTTACAAGATTTGATGTTGTTATACATTTAAAAATGCAAATTCATGTCAGCCGTGATATAAGTCCATTAGGAGGAATTATTTTAAGACATCCCCCATTTATCGTACTCAAATCACTGCAAGTACTTTTTGCTTAGACGGTTTCATCGCATCAATGCAGGGCTATGGGTCTCAAAGGTAAGTTCCTCTTGGAATAAGAATACTACATGCAATAAAAGGAACCACTGGTAAAGGTTTCTATACCTGCTCATGAAGGTAACCTACAGTACAAATACTTAATTTCCATCTTCAAGCATTTATATTAATTTTATATTAGACTCCAGTATAGCTACATCTGAGATGTCAAATAATCTTCTTCACTCTCGGTACTCCCCTCAAGGACACATTTATTTTGTCAGTCTTGTCAGAATGAGGGCTTTCAGTTCTCGCTCATATGCCCATCATTCCATCAAAACGTGTGCATCCTGTAGGAGTAGAATGGCTCATCGCTTAAAACTATAGGATTTAGCATATGAAGTTATTAGCTTATATTCTGACTATACAAATAAATGCTAGCAATACTATCCTGAAAGTATAAAGAAAGGAAGTGGGAAAACTGTCCTAGAATTTTTTACCTGACACACTACCAGTATCCAACATGCCGGAAGCTGCAGCAGCCCGATTGTCATGAATACTTAGCTGCCTAGTGAGCTTTGAAAGAAGAGAGGATTGTTTCTGATAACGCTCCCTTCTGCGCTTTACATTTTGGTCCTCCTGGAGCAATTCTTCAATCCTTGCCGTACTTTGAGAGCTGTGCAGTTGACATGTGATAAATTGATTCACGAATCATAATAAAGGCACAGGACCTACAGTCGCCTCTTTTATTCATGTGCATATTCCAGTTAGCATATGTTTACACTATCAAAATAAGTTAATTGATTGGCGGTGTCTTTTGAAAGATCCACTTTTTATTTCACTTTTAGAGTTACAATTCCAATATATTTCCCACCGCACGGAGAGAGAGGGAAAAAAAAGGAAAGAACATTCTTCACAGTTATGCAATCCCTCAAATAAAATAATCATTTAGTTTTTTATTGTAAAAAAGAAAACAGACATTAAGTAATGAAATATTTAACGAAAAAGATGGATAAACAAAGTATAACCTATTTATAGTTACAATTTAGGCTAGGTCCGGATTTTTGCAATAAAAAATAAACTATCCCCTACCAGCAAGCTATGTTGGGCACTAGATTCCAAAAATTCAAAAACATCAAGGCAGCAAAAAACCCAACAAAACAGAACTTGTACCATGGTCAAAGATACTCAGTGCAAGAAGAAGTTTTAAATTGAAAACTAAATATATGCACCAAACCTGACTGAACTGTACAACTTATTAAGCATGTCTTCTTTGGCTTTCTCCACTTGACAAAGAACAACTGCCTGCACAGGCAGAATAGGTAACAAAATGTAATGCCGACCTCGAGAGACTAGCCAATAATCGAGGCAATGAGAAAATAAAACCAACCTTTGGGACATTGGCTGCAAGGCTGTTCAGAACAGCTTCAACATATCCACGTACTTCTTGGGCCATCCACCTCAGTTCTTCCTCCGGATCAGCAGGTCTTCTAGTCATTGTTTCCTAAATTGTGCAATTCGAACAGTTCAAACACTAGGTAAAAGTATTTAACAATACCAGAAAGGAGCACCAAGAACTGAAAAATGATCAGAAATGAAGAATTTCAAGTTTGAGCTCCGACTTAAGAATACTCATTTCTTGCAGTTCAAAATGATGATTGTGATTAGAAGATATTATCTGATCTTCAGGCCTTAGAAAATCATGATAGGTTTAAGATCAACAGATATCTAAATGATCTTCTCTCTATCCCTGTTTTTCTATAAACAGGAACGCACAAGTTACTCATCTGGAAAATAATGCTCTTGATCTTATCCTTTGGAGGTAGGACTGAACCTTGTAAATCATATGTCTAGTAAACTAGTACTCTCTCTTACAATTTCAAATTTTAAAACTTTAATATTCCCATTCTCTAACTGAAAACTCAAGAGTATTCATTCAAAAAACACAATAATTCATAGAAACGACAAATGTGATTCAACTTTTAGGAAAGACAAAAGTTATCCAGTAGCATTATGAGATTGCAGGAGTGGAAACACACATCAAATAATAACTCACAAGAGAACCATCAGAAAGACTTTGCCGCATTGGAAGACCAGATTCACCCTTCATTTGACCTCCTTTAGAAGGTTGGATCACATTTCCCAACTTGTTTAACCACTCAACCTTATCCGTCATACTCTCAGCCTTTAACAAAACAGCGCTGTGAGCTGCAAAATCATGGAAACTTTGATGTGCATTGCCATGTATTCAACAGGCAAAAGGAAATGATAAAAAAACATACAGGTTATCAACATAAATATGTATAGTATACCTTTAAGAACAGTCTTATATGGAACCTTGCTAGTAATCTTGAACACAAGACTTCGTGCTTTAGAATCTGGTCCATTCGCCTTCTTGTCCTTTGAACTTTTTGGAGGAGGAAGTTCTTCTTCATCTGACACTTCCTCAATATTACATTCCTAAACATCACATACAAGATCAACAACTGAATACACTTTCAAACAATTACATTTCAACAATTTGTTTGAGATATCAAAGTATAGTTGGATAGATAAAACCTCATTTTGCAAGAAAAAAAAGACAAATTATCTAAAAGTACACAGCTAAATGCTAGTCTGATCCGAGAGCAATAACAGCCAATCATTACCTCCAAGGTGATAACGCCATGGAAATGTCTTTCTTCTTGCTTTTTGGTGTATCCAAGCTGCAAAATGAAGTTGGTTCAGAATAATGATGAAAATGACAAATGTAAATTATAAATACCAACCTTTCCAGTTTTCTCGTTTAAAACAAACCATCGTCTACTCCACCCATTCTTTTTTGCACTTTTCTTCAACAAGAACCCTGGAATTACATAGCAAACACGATTAGTGTTAGCAGAAAACTAAGCAGGCCAAGTTACATAAATCCATCAGATTTCAACATTGCGACCTTTTTTATTATTTCGAAAAACTGAATTAAGAAAAAACTTAGCACTCAAACTTCATCTTCGAAGCTACAGAACTCCAAAGTTGCCTAAACAGTATCTTCTCGCTCTTGAGCAAGAAAAAGAGGGAAAAGCCAGTGATAAATTCTACAGAGATGCTAAAACCTCAGTTTCACATATAGCCCGATCCATACTAGATTTCAGGCTCCTAAATGGGTATTTTACCAGCTTTGGTTCTGCTCTCGGGAGTAAAACAACCAGAACCGATTGGATATCAATAGGATCGAATTACTCAAACATGAAATCAAGCTCAACCAATACCTAATTCTTTTCATGAAAAGTGTCACCCTAAAACAATCCACTTGAAAAAATGCCTGTCCAAAAGGAACCAAACTCAAGACGAAAATATAAAAAGCAATAGCAAAAAAATTGGCCATCCAATCAGAAAAGAGATCTCTAGGTAGCGTGATAGACATTCCACCGTTGATTTAAATTACTAACCACCAATTCCTCTAAAGCTTAGAAAAAGGAGCAACTCTCAAATACTCATGTTCTCAACAGATTCCCTCACGTGTGGCGTTGCTCTCCCCCATAAGCAGGGGCAGAACACATGCAAATAATATTATTAGCAGGTTGGCAACTAGGTTTGAAGACATGATTGTGAATTGTTAAACTGTGTTAGATCACTGAATTGTCCCAAAAACTAAAGCTGTGGAAAAAATTGTTCCAACAATGTATATCAAGCAACTTCACACAAAATCACCACTAACAGGGTATAAGTAGTGAATGCTTTTTATCTTAAATCTAACACAACAAGGAAGTCAATAAAATGCAGTACAAAAATTGGGGCATAAACACTATCATAAATAGGATAGACAGAGACTATGAGCACAACGTAATTGCATGAACCTGCAGTTATCTCCCCATCAGGCCCTGCAGTCTTCAAGCCAGATCCCTCTTGTACATCCTTATCTTGATCACTTGGTTTATCCTTCATTGATTTTAAGCTGCCCCCACTTTGTGGGCCTCCTGTTTGAGGACTAGAGGCCTAAAATGGAGCACAAAAGACACTTAGGAAAACATTTGACATCCAAGGACATTGTTCCCAAAGGAAGAGGTGCCAGGCAAGGGAGGTGGGAAAAAATGCAGTAATTTTGTCCAATTTAAAAAAAAAAAAACATTGGCTGGCCATCAAACTATTTTTACATCACGAGAAAGCTCATGTACCCTATTCGAACTGGGTTGGTCTTGCTCAGGTGCCCTTTTAGAAGATCGCGTTTTTAGTTCTTCCTCTCGCCTCTGTCTATCCATCCTAGCAAGAATTAAACACCAATTGACCAAATAAATATTCCAAGCATACAACAGAATGAACTAAATAAAAGGAAACAACAAGAAAACTTCAAAATGACAATTGCATAATTTCACAGTGATAAATGACAGGATAGAAGTGTCCTCGAGGGAGGGCAGTAAACATCATATCCTCAGTTATATACCAGGTTCCACGAAGAATTTACTACACATTTAGGGTATGGAGGCTCAAAAACAGAATTTCCTTTACTGTCCCAGTTTTTACCATTTTGAAATTTGTATCCAATGCACCAATAAGACAACAGACTAAGTAAACAATCCAAGACCAAGAGGATCAAAAGCAATCTCAGAGAGAAAAAGTTATTTTTCCATGTACCAGTGTATTTAAACTGCTGCAGCACTTACTGCATCGTGGGATCAGCACTAGGTCTACATATCAACTGTTTTTAATGACCGGTAACAATGGAAAAGATAGTCAACCTTACACTTATATATATATATATATATATATATATA